>PVKA01001617.1:90238-141959 GCA_004027165.1 Ctenomys sociabilis | reverse complement strand
TTGTTTTTTTTTTTTTTGTCTTTTTGAGACAGGGTCTCACTATGCAGTTCAGGCTGGCCTTAAGCTCACTTTGTAGCTCAGGCTGGTCTCGAACTCACAACAATCCTCCTACCTCAGCCTCCCGAGTGCTGGGATTACAGGCATGCGCCACCACGCCCGGCAATCTGGTGAATTTGAAGTCTCCCAAAACCAAGCTTTCCTTCTAAGAGTGGCACCAGAGGAAGTGCTTTCCTACTCCCTAGGTGGCCCAGCAGGCTTCAGGAGCCACCAGATGTCTCCCAGTCAGCTGTTTTCATCCCCTGCTACCCCTGGGATGCAGACTACGAGGTGGTGGCAGTTAACAAGGCTGTCCCTATGGTGCCTCTAGAGGGGGGCACACATGGCCATTTGGGGAGCAGGGAGGAGGTCCCTGCACCTGCCCCTCAGGTTGGTGAATTCAGGGAAAAGCCAGTGGGCTGAAGAGCCCGGGAAGCGTCCAGGCTGGTGGTGGGCAGCTGCACACTGGGATGAGACCCTGAGCAGCTCCCAGTGGGCAGCAGAACCATGACTGGGTAAGTGGCAGTGCTCTGTCTACTGGCTGGGGCTCTACCTGTTCCCTGAGACCCCTGCTCACCAGCTTCACAGAAATGCCTGCTCCTTCTCAAGCAGGCCACAACCTTCCGGGGGCCAGGAAAGAAAATGGCTTCTGTCCCTTAATGGACTCCAACTGTCATAGAACTTAGTCTCCGCAAGGCACCTGGGACTTCTGGAACCTTCCTCCAGGGACCCGAGCAGGGGTAGCACAGAAGATGAGTGACTGACTACCCACGGTCCCCTGCAGTAGATAGGCTCCAGGCTGCAGTTGCCCAAGCATCCAAGCTGACTTTGCCTCATTTCTGGGGTATTTGGTCCATTTTGGTGGAATGACTAAAACAATGGAATTAAATCTGCTGCCTTTTCTTTTTTTAAGTATTTAGTACAGGGTCTCACAATGTAGCTCAGACTCATAGTGATCCTTCTGTCTCAGCCTCCCCAGCACTGGGATTATAGGTGTGTACCACCCACACTGGATCCTGCTGGCCAGCTCAGTATGCCCAGGGGCAGGTCCAGCATGGCATGTGGTACTGGGGATTGAACCCCGGTCCTTGCACTTGCCTAAGCAGGTGCTTAGTCTGCGGAGCTATTCGCCAGCCCTAAATCTGCTGTCTTACTAAGTGCTTCCCATTTATCTGCTCTCCTCTATGTTCCTGTTCCTTTCTTTCTTCCTCTGGATTAAATGATTATTTTTATTTCTTTTTCCATGCTGTACTGAGCTCGGTTTTTGCATGCTTACTTTTCTCTTGGAGATCACATGGTACACCCCAACTCATCCCACCAGAACTTCCTTGGTCCTTCTGCACAGGGCAAGAGCACTTGAGTGCTCTCTCTCTCTCTCTCTCTCTCTCTCTCTCTCTCTCTCTCTCTCTCTCTTTGAAATATGTTTATTCAAATAACATGTACACCATTTCATGGGGCAGAACTTCTCCTTCTCATTCAGCTTCTCCTCCTTTTTCTTCTTCATATACTGGGGATTGAACTCAGGACCTTGAACTTGCCAGGCAAGTGCTTATTCTACTGAGCCATCTCCCCAGCCCAGCACTCCTGACTCTTGTACTCTTCATCCAACTTACTTCCCACTGTTGTCCATTTTCTGTAGGCATGAGGTAGGAGAACAGGGTATGGCATATGGCTGGGCATGACCTGTCCATTATGAAGACAGTGCAGCTTCACACAGAGCAGCTTCAGAGCCCCATGCGGGACAGCCCAGACCTTACGTTAAAGGGAGATATAAGACGGGGGCCGTCACTTTGCTGCCACGGCCTTCCCTGTTCAGGGCATATCTTTTCTTTTCTCTCTCTTCTTATTTTCCTCTCCTTGGTTCCTTGCTTATTTCTGCCAATTCTTTGAACACAAGCTGGAGAATTTAAAAGCATAGAGGTTTATTTTGTCTGGGGTTCTGGAAGCTGGGAGCCCTAGTGCTGGCATCTACTGAGGGCTCCTATCGGAGCACCACGCAGTGGGGGGCGTCCCACTGTGAGTCTGAGTGCGCCCTGGGAGCTTGTGTGGGTAACAGAGTGACTCCCCAAGAGCTCGCAGGTCAGCTCATCACCTCCCAAAAGCCGTATCAACACTGCTGCCTTGGAAACCATGTTGCAACACACAAAATCGGGGGGGGGGGCACATGGAAACCATCGCAATTGTCATACATTTTAGTTCTAAACCCTACTGTTAATAATATGGTCAAGTATAGGCAGATGCAGTGATCAGGGCTTGATCCCTGGCAGGCTGTGCCAGCCCCGCCCCAGGAGCATGCTGAGACAGCACTTGAAACTGGGCATTGTGGCATGCAGGCCAGTAATCCCAGAGTTTGGAAGACTGAAAACTGGAGGACCACTATGAGTCCACTCTGTGTAGTGAGACCCTGTAGACCCTGTACTAGATACATTAAAAAAAATACAAAATGGCCAAGTAGCTAGTATTTAATCTGCATGAGCCCCCACCTCCACTACGAGCGCCATTTCCCTTTTCTTCCTTTGTCTCTGAATTTCTGCTGCATCACTTTCCTGTTTCTCTAGCTATTTTGCATCTATCTATGGAAGCTGGTTTGGTGGTAATATGGGAAGAGTCACCTCGTTTCCCGAATGTCCTCCCAGCAGCCAGCTTTTCCCTGAGCTGAGGGACAAGCTGAGGATGCCTTGGCTCACCATCTCTCTTTCTTGCCATTGCACCACAGTTTCTAGCTTTGAAGTTGAGGCAAGAAAAGGAAAATAGGAGGAACTCAAGTTGGAAAGGAAGAAGTAAAACTCCTTATTCAGCGTGGCATGATCTTACGTAGCGAATCTTAAGAAATCCATCAAACAACTCATACAGCTAATGAAAGAACTCAACAAGGTTGCAGAATGCAAGATCTTTTTTAGAGGTAGAGTCTTGTTGTGTTGTCTAGACTGGTCCTGACCTCTTAGGCTCAAATGACCCTTTTGCCTCAGAGCCCACATAACTGAGACTACACTACTGGCCCAGCCGGGGTACAAGATTGACATACAAAAATTAGCCGTACTTCTATACACTCATGGTGAGCAATCCAGTGAGCAACAAATTGAGAAAATAATTCCTTATTGTCCGCTGTCCTGGTCCTTGGGAAGGAGAAAGAGAGACCCTAGAGGGAAGTCACAGTTTCTTAACCCAGAGATGGGCTCATCCACTTCCCCTCATGTCCTATTGGTCCATCCTGATCACATGCTGAAGCTAGTTGCAAGGCAGGCTGGGAAAGGTAGTTTCTAGCTGGCATTCCCATGACCACTTAGACCCAGAGTGCTGATGAAGGGGCTTCCATGAATATTGCTGGTTTCTGCCATAGCAGCTGAGATCTATCCCCAGAGCTCAAAACACAGACCCCTCAGAATCAATGTGTACAACACTGACCTCCATCCCTTCTTGCTGCCCTCCCATCCCCCACGTCTATCTTTCTTTTGGACTCCCTGGCTCAATGCTTGGTCCTCCTGCCGGGACCTCAGGCACCTAGCCAAGCTGCTCACTTTCACTGAGTCTCTGACATCAGCCCATTGCCCTCCATGATCCTAGTCTAAGCCACTCCAACCTATGGGGGCCTGTGGATGCCCCCATTCACTTCTCTGTGCCTGCGCTCTTCTCCCAGCAGCAGCAACTCCCATCATCAGCCTCTTTAAAAGGCTTTTGTCATCGCAACACCCCAATTCAAACCCACTAACAACTGCCTAATGTCCACTGACCCATAGGATTTGGCCCTGCCTCCCACTACTCAGCCCTGGTCCCAGCTTGGGCCACACTGACTTCCTTTCAACTCTGTACTACAAGGTCTTCTGAGTTGGCCTAGATTTCTGCACACAGGAATCCATATATGTGCACACATGTGCACGTGCACACACACACACACCCTTATCCAGTTTCTCTTACCCACATGATGGCAACTGAAGTCCTATCCCCTATAGGCCTGTGAAGCTCTTTTGGCCGTGTGCTGCCTGCATGGAGCCCATCACAGCTGCAGTTAGCAAATCACACATCAGGACACACATCACCTGCTTTCATCCTCGGCTCAACCTTTTGGGATAAGCATGGTCACCCAGACCCTGACTCCATACCTGGGCTACAGCAGGCCTTCAACAAATGTCACTAGGGGACAAAGGTTGTCAGAAGTCCTGCTGTAAAAATCTCTTAAGCTTCACCTCACCTAGTATTTCCCCAAATAGAAACACAAATGCACTACACCAAGCTCTCAGCACCCCACCTTCCACCCACACTGTGCTTCCCCAGGGCCTCTGGGTCCAAGAGCACAAGACATCAAAGACTGAATGTCTATGGTGACATGAAGGACAGGGCAGTGGACTGGGGCACAAGGGAAATGCCCCAGCTCCTCTATCCATGTTACTGTGGCTCTGTCTGGCATGGAGGAAGTCACCCAACCTGTCCCAGGCCTCTCCTGCAGATGGAGGACACATGTTTTGTGGGAGACCACAGCCTTCTTCTAGGGATGTGCTGTCCACATAACAGTGGCCCACCAGGCCCTGGGAGGAGGCCAGAGCTGAGCGTGTGGACCATGCCACTTCCCTTCCCCGACCCAGGAAGGGGATGGGTAATAGGCAGCTCCAGGCCTCCTGTGGGGCTGCCTGTGGGGGAGCAACTCACTCATTTCCTCACTTCTGCCATGCACCACATGTGCTGGGGGTGGGAATAAATGGAAAGGGCTCCTTTGCTTTCTTTCCCCAGCCTTGGAAGGCACACCCATCAGAGCCATTCCCCATCATTAACTAAGATTGCAGGACAATTTCCCTTGTGAGTATGCTGGTAGCAAGAGGGGGCCAGGCCATCTGGGTCCCATCAAGCTCATCCCCGCCCATCTCCCCTCTTTATTGGCCTGGGCCCATGTCTTCACGCTGAGACCTTTGTCCTTCCACCTAGTCATGTTTTTGCCACTGGTGTTGGGCTCAAAGGGAGGCTGAGTCCTAGGCAGTCACTGGCCCAGCAGGGCAGTGTGGACAAAAAGAAGCTTTCTGCCTACCATGCGTCCGAGGTCCTGGGTACAGACTCACAAACTGTGGACATACAAGGAGTCGAAGTTGTCCACATAGGAAATGGGTGTCAGACTGCACTGTCCTGGGAGAAAGGCTGTATACAACACCATGTGCAGGAGGCACTGAAGGACACAGCCTCCCTGTCACAGAGAAACAGCTGGGCTTGGCACTGCTTCAAGAAGGGAAGATCTGGGCTCCGTTCTGAATACAGCCAGGCCAGTGGCAAAGGACAGTGGCAAGTAGAGTGGGAGCATTGTGGAGAGCCAGTGACTAAGTGCTTTCGTGGGCCAGGGCTCTTGCTGAGTTAATTTAACAGGACTAAAGGGGAGTGCACGGGTTGTACTGTGACATAGCAGGACCCCTTCTGAGACCACATCTGTAGTCCCAAGGGCCCCAGGATGAGACCAAAATGGCCTTGAGGGGGGCTTGGGGGCCTTGTCTAACGGGTCAAAGAGAGCTGTTGTCTGGCTTCAGCCCAATGCAGGCTCTGGGTTTGGAGCAGCAGCCAAGGTTGTTAGAGTTCAGGAGAGGCTGTCCCTTCCCCAGCAATGGTCTGCTCTAGGGGTGGCCTCTGTATCCTCAGTAGCTGGTAGAAGCCCTTCGCATAGGCCCTTGTGGCAGGAGATGCAAATGTCACAGAGCCTGGTCCCTGTAGCCAGTTCCCTGTGTCCTCAAGAGCCAGCGGTGGGTGACACTCACTGAGGTTTCACGGCCAGCACACAGCTGGGGATGAGCCACGCGGTGCCCCCCCCCCCTCGGCCGCACAGCCAGTGCATGTTCTGTCTGGTCCAAGAACTGTGGTGCCTGTAATAGGTGCTCTTTATTAAATATAAGAGAAAGGTTCTATAATTTTTTTTTTACTTTGACATTTGTAGTGCTGGGGAAGGAACCCAGGGCCTTACACATATGTGGTAGACAGGTGTTCTACCACTAAATTTACCCTAGCCTTTATTATCCTCATTGCAAGGGAGCTGGGGTTAAGCCCAGGAGATGCTGAGCTTCGCCCCAGCCTCTCCTCAGCATGGCCGTACTGCTCAATGAGTGTGGTCCAGAATGCGGTCTTAAGCCAAGACCTGCTGTAGCCGAGACTCCAGGGTTGGGGGTTCAGCTGTCTGTGTTTTAACAGGCTAAATGCAGGCTCAAGTTAGAGAGCCTCTGATTTATAGTGAAATTTTGGTCTCTGTTTTAAATACATTACCTGAAGGAGCCAGGGTGCTCAACCAGTAAGGCCTTCCTGGGTTTCCTTTCATGTTGTTTCCAACATTGGAAGAAACCTGGCCCACCACAAGCCTGGTTAGCAGCCCCACTTATTGTTGCCTGGGAACAAGGCGGCTCAGTGCTGACTCTCTTCTTGTCAGGCAGTGGGGTCACTGAGAACCATCTAGAACCACTGGGACCAGGGGATCAAGGCCTCCTGTGAAGGTTCTCAAAGCTCTGGTGTGGGTACAAACACAGGCAAGGTGGGCACCCTTGGTCGGGGTCAGTGCCCTCACAGGTGGCATTGGCTGTCCTTGGCCCACTTTGGAGGACAATCCTAATAGAATGAACTAGAAATGTGGGCAGATTGACTTAGAGACAAATGGCCTGGGCCAGGGAGCCAGCCAGATGGCATCTGGGGACTCAGAAGGCAAAGCGACTGTCACCCAAGCTCTAGTGGTTTGAGTTCATTCATGGTGACTGCCTCCCCAAGGAGACAGACCCTGGGAAGCCTGCAGCCTCCTGAAAGAGCCCACGTGGCCTGGTTCTGCTGCTCCTGCTTTCTCTACCTCACAGGGACAGCCAGGCTATAAAACAGCAGTGTTCCCCACCACTCCTCGCCCCGGGTTTCTCACAGTACTGCTCAGCTCGTGTCAGAGACCCAGAAAGATCCAATACTTCTTTCCTAAAAGGACAAAAACGCCTCTCAGTTGGAATAATTTTTAAAGACCTAAACTGTCAGAGATCATCTCCCTTTCAATGACTTAGACCATAATCGTTCAAACTACAAACAGGCCTCTCCAAAATGACAAAAAGAAAAAGAGTGGTACAGAATCACAGCCATGGTGCGAAGCTGCCGGAGTTGGACCCTAAGCGGCTCCCTTCAGCAGCCTCTCCTGCTCCTGCAGGGCTGCTGACACCTGCTGTTTCAGAGCTAGGTCAAGCACAATTCTGGCCTTCAAGAGAAGGGAGAGAGTGACCGTGTGGCCAGGGGCTCCTCCCACTTTGTAAACAAAATTAAATGTACCTCTAATGAGTCAGGAAAAACAAATTTGAATGAACTCTGAAAATGAACTTTCCTGTCTGTGGTTTGACTCAGGCCTGTCTGTCTCAAAGTCTACCCCAAGGACATCCATTCTCCTATGACAGGGCCTTCTCTCCAGACTCTGGGGAAGGAAAGATGACCCAGAGCAGACAGGAAATTGGTGGGGAGCCCAGGCGCCACCCTGGCTCCTGACCTCATCCCACCAGGATGGCGCAATCCAGTCAGCAACCCTTCACCAAGGGCACCGCCCTATGCGGCTGCCCTCCTTCCTCTTCCCCCACACATCTTTCGTAAGGGAATGCACGTCTTTACTGGCTTTCTCCTCTAGCACTAGAGGAGACTAATTCAGGGGGGCCACCATCCTCATCTCCCCAAGCCTGAGGTGGTCTCAGGACTTGTGATTTTCAGTTATAAAATTGGAAAGTGCCAAGCAAACCTGGGACTGGTTTGTCACACTGGAGTTGTTGTCTGCTCTGAGCTAAGAAGGGTGTGTCCAGCAAGAGGCTGGCTGCTTCCTGTGGGCTCGCTGGGGAAGCAGAGGACTCCCTCCAGGTGCTGCAAGGGTGAGGAACCTCCCCAGCATGTCCCGACTGGTAACTGGCGGAGTCAGGCTGTGCGCCCCAATTTTCCACACATGAGGTGGTTCTCCAGCCTTCGAGGCAGTCCCTCCGCTGGCAACGTCTTACTGAGGTTCTCAACGCCCAGAGCCCCCTACAGTGCGATCCTGGGAGCAGCTCACTTGGGAGCGGGGTGCTCAAGCACAACCAGACTGTGGGGAGCCCTGCGCCCCGGGGCTGTGGATAAGGTGGAGGCCGGGAGTTGCTGAGAGTCATTGTTGAGAGTTTTTTTAAAGGCACAAGAAGTTAGTACATATGTCTGCCCAGATTGTAAGGACAATAGCCAGATTTCAATAGTTACAGGCATCTTTGAATAAAGTTGGAAGAATAAATTAGCTATTTGCTACATGGAAGACATTTCTTTTTTTTTCTTTTTCTTTTTTTTTTTTTTTTTTTGAGACAGGGTCTTGCTATGTAGTTCAGGCTGGCCTTCAACTCACTGTGTATCCTGAGCTAGCGTAGAATTCACCACACTCCTCCTGCCTCAGCTTCCCAAGTACTGGAATGACAGGCCTATGCCACCATGCCTGGCTAAACCGATGCTCTTTAAAAGCCACAGCCCCCTCATGTGTGTGCAGTTATACGAAACAGGTAAAGACTGAGTTCAGAAATCGGGCCTGTGGCTGTTGGGACTGGGGGAGTGGTTTTGGGGCGGACAATTTAGTGGGTTTGCTCTGTAGGGGCGAAAGTCCTGGTGCTGTGAGAGCGCGCGTTGTGCATGTACCAACTGTTCCTGGTAGGTACACTTGAGAGTGGCTGACACGGTACACATCTTGGCATGGGTACCGCCTCAGAGCAGGGATGGGGCACGGTGGTGAGGAGCTAGGGCTTCCCTACAAGTGGGTCTGAGTGCTATTTGTTCATTTTTTTGAAAGCGTCCCCAGCAACTTTCTGCCTGCAATGGAGAAACAAGCAAGACCACTCTCCACACTGCTGTTGGACATGGTGCAGGGGTCGCTTACTGGCAGCTCAGACAGAAGGAGAGCGCAGAGGCATCCAGATGGGGAGAAACCTTTCTCTCAGGCTCTCGCAGAGAGCAAAGTGGCCAAGCATTGGCCGTGACTCATCCACACGGATGACACAGACAAAGGATCTACAGAATAAGTACAGGACTACAAGAGAAACCCTGAGGGGACTTCACTGACCTCATAAGAAACATAAAGTACATGTGTTGGTATATAAGTCTTGCCCTATCTTGGTCTTAACCATCCAGCAGAAAATTATAAAAATGAGGTATACACCGCAGGGCCATAATAATAAGTTGAGCTGTAAATGGCTATGGTCGACAACTTCTTCGGATAACTCACTATTGTTGTGGAATGCTGGACTGCGTTGGATTGTGTCGTCAAGTTCAGGCACCTAAATTAATTGAATGACAATGGAGTGTCCATTTTTGACAGATATAGACAAAGGAAGGGGTATAGAAAGGAAGAATCATGATGTGTGTGTATGGACAGTACAGTTGGGATAGATAACACCGTGCTTCTACATAATTCTATGAGAGGCAAGATTTGCACTAATGGTGGTTGGACAGGATATTATGTCGGCTTCTAGTACTATGGACAACCGCTAGGAAAATAACAAGGTAGAAAGTATTAATTATTGAATCTTTGATGTAACTCAGGTATAAAAAATAAGATACACAAACAGCTACACTCTCTTAATTTACTGATAAGAGACATCTGCTGTAATAATGTCTGTAAGTATAAAATCATGTATGCACCTTCTATGATACCAAAACATTATGAAAACAGTTTGCAGTGTATTGATTTATCAAATCCATCTTGTCAAGGTATCTTAAAACAGTCTCATTGATATTTGTGCTTCAATAAAACAAAACAAAGAGTCATCCAGTGACTGTCATCAGAGACGGACAACAGGGGCATACGGGAGAGTGTGGGGAAGCTGGAGCTGTCACACGCCACCGGTGGGAGGTACAGTGGTCGTCTGGGCCTCGAAGTGACAGGAGCAGAGCCATCGGGCGATCCCAATGTTCTCTTAGGTACGGTCAAAAGGAATGAAAACTTCCATAAGGTGTGCAGCAGCCTCATGTGTAATCACTAGAAATGGTAGGTGAGCAGATAAATAAAATGTACTCTGTGTGCCCAAGGGGATATTACTCAGCCCTAGGAAGGAAGCTGAGCCAACACAGAGGAACTGAAAGCATTGTGGGACGCTGTCGCAAACCCCACATCCGGTGTGATTCCATCTATGAGGAAACATTCAGAAAGACGTAGCTGTAAAGTTTAAAGACTTGGGGCTGGGGTGATGGAGGACGTGCTCGGTGCTGCTAGTGTTTCTTTGAGAGGCACGATAATGGTTTAAACGTGGTTGTGAAAGCCATTGGTTCTGAGAATGTTACAAATCACTGAATTCTATGCAGCAACTGGATTAATTAAACAATATGCAAATTGCATCTCAACAAAACTGGTTGTGAAAGCCATTGGTTCTGAGAATGTTACAAATCACTGAATTCTACACAGCAACTGGATTAATTAAACAATATGCAAATTGCATCTCAACAAAACTGTTTTTTTTAAATAGGTATCCATAGTGGAAAGAAAGAAGTAAAACTCCCTCTGCTTGTAGATGGGTCGTACATCATTTTACTTCTTTCTTACGTACCTAGAAAATGTTCAGGAATCTTCCCCACAAACTACAAAAAACTATTAGTAAATTTGGCAGCTGGTCTAGATACAAGAACAACATGCAAAATACACATAAAAAATACAACAGTCACACAAATTTATATTTCTGCATGCTAAAAATAAACACTAGGAACATGAACTTTTAAAAATGATATGTACACATACACTTTAGAAATCATGGACATGTAATAGAATATTTGCAAGCCTTGGCACCAGCTGCTCAGTCTTTTTTTTTTTTTTTTTTTTTTTGTCTTTTTGAGACAGGGTCTCACTATGCAGTTCAGGCTGGCCTTAAGCTCACTTTGTAGCTCAGGCTGGTCTCAAACTCACAACAATCCTCCTGCCTCAGCCTCCCGAGTGCTGGGATTACAGGCCTGCGCCACCACGCCCGGCTAGCTGCTCAGTCTTGACACGACTGACGTGGTCACCAGGGCTGTCCGGGGCATGGAAGGCTACCTGGCAGCATTCCTGGTCCCTACCCACCAGGTCCCGATAGAATATCCTGTCCCCCAGTTATATGATTGTGATAACCAAAACATGTCCCCAGGAGTTGTCAGATGTTCCCCGAGGGCAAATCACCCTCAGCGGACAATCATGGATGCTAAAATAGAAAAGCACTGTGAGGGAAACAGCAGGTGGTGCGGGCAAGTGGAGGGAAGGGTGCATGGTGTGTGTGTGTCCAAGTACTCCGCGCTGTTCAGAGATCGGCTCTCCCCACACTGGTCAGCTCTCCCCAAATCGATTAGCTGAATCGATGCAACCAGAGTCCTGCTCCCAACAGAGGTCTCTGCTGAAGTTGCTGGCCGACAGACTGGTGAGTCGCACCCATATTCATGGTAAGAGGCTGAGGTATTCAGAGCTGATGCTGGGCAGTACAGTCTTGAGCCTCTGCAGTGACCCCCCACCTGTCAGCATCAGTTCTCTGAGGCAAGAAGCGATCACCCAGGCACCGACTCCTCGCTCCTCGCTCGGCAGCCTTACAGGATATGCCTCCTTGGATGCTGGTCTCTTGCTGGTGCTTGAGCTCTCAGCACCACCCTTGACTGCCCCGCCTACATCGGCTCTCTTGGGGCCCCAGCTCCCCAGTCAGACCATCACCTCTGGGAGAAGAGACCCACTCTGTAAAGTGTAGGGTCTTGGGGAGCCGGGGAGATGGCTCAGTGGAATAAGTACTTCCCTGGCAAGTGCAAGGGCCTAAGTTCAATCCCGGGTTCTGCCAATAAATAAATAAATAAATAAATAAATAAATAAATAAATAAAAAATAAAAAATAAATAAAGTGTAGGGTCTGTACCAGCCCCCAAGGTCTGATTCTGAGCCCCCCTCCCCCGCAAAACAGAAAAAGGCCCCAAGCCAAAGCAGCCCAGACACTCAGGAACTTTCTGGATGTTGAACATTAACCCCTCTCCCCATCTGCCCCACTCAAGGCCCCTAGGCAGGATGAGAAAGGAAACCCCCACTGCTGCTTACTCTGTCCTTGAAAAGGACTAAAAAACAGAATTCTATTTAAAGAGCAAATGGTAATGTCAAAGTCTGAATTAAAAAAGACACTTTCATATAGAGAGCTGGAGAGACAAACAGTCTCCAACTAGACCTGGGGGGTCAGATGGGTGGGGGAGTATGGAGGGGAGGGCAGACTGCCACCCACCAAGACTTGTGGGTGGTGAGTTTGGTCCCCCACCCCTGCTAACTACAGGCCCCTGAGGCCATGACAGCTCTAAGACTCCATTGTTCTTCCTTCAACCCCTAAAACTTGACACCCACAGTAGCTTCCTTCTTTTGACCAGGCCACCAGGCCTCAGTCCTTCTTGCTACCACCCCAATACTTTGCCCAGGCTATGGGTCATGGGTCCCCAGGATGACACACCCATAAGCTCCTACTTCCCCAGTGTCCAAAGCTGTGATCTGGGGCCCTGTGGGGACAGAACTGTGTGACTCACGGGTCTTCCGGTCATATCTGCTCTCAAACAAATAGCTTCCTGAGAATTTCCTGCCACTGGCTTTTCTAAACTGAATCCTTTGAATTTCTTAGAGCTGCAGAAGCCCTGAACACACAGGCTCTGGCTGGTTCTTACCAGAGCATGCAAGGCCTGACATGCCCGTCCCAGGCTTTTCCTTAAGTTCATAGCTTACTCAGGGGTCACAGAGATCAGCGAACTTCTGGTAAAGGCCCAGAGTGAGTATTTAATATTTCACAACAGATGGTCTCCATGGCAACCACTTAATTCAGCCATGATGATCTAAAACATCTATAGACAACACCTAAATGCATGGGCATGGCTGTGTTTCAATAAAACTTTATTTATAAAGTAGACAGAAGGCTAGAATTTGGGTCCACTTTCGTCACCTAACGATTAGACAGGTGAACTCCTGTTCTGAAGTGTTTCTCCTTTTTGCCTTTGATAGGTGTTTTTCAGGTGAATAGCACAACAGAGAAACAGGCAAAAGGAAGAAAGGAAAACAGCTTTATTTTCTTTGAGGACACAGGAGAGAATGTGGGAAAGGATGAGGAATTTTCTCTCTTGAATAGATAAAGGGAGGCTGAGGCTTTTATGGCATTTTGCCAGGGGTGGAGTTTGGAGGGATGTTTGGATATGCCTGAGAAGCCTATTGGGGCTCTTCCTTGAGGCAGCAGGAAGGGTGAAAGTAAATTATGTCCTGGGCTAAACTGGAGAAGAAGCGGGAGGTGGTCCTGGGAGCATAGTCCTTTGTTTTAAGGGCATCGACTATATTAGATGGCCACCACCATGATTTTAGCAATTCACACTAGGGACCGAACATAGCAGCTTTCTCAGAAGCCTTTGTTTACAATGATTCCCTACCCCTGTTTCGTCCCCTCTTCCTCCCAGCTCCATTCCACCACAGGGATATCACCAGAAACCTCAGCCCAGCACCCAGCACTGCGCAGTATATTCCTTGCCTCCTTGAGCAGCCCTCAATAAGATTCCTATTGCCTCAGGGCTAGGCTTTCCCAGCTCTCTGAGATCTGGTGCTTTACAGAATGATAAGGTACACTCCACCCATCCTAGAGGCTGGAAGTAAAAAAAATCTCCTGTTTTGCTCCTTGCCGGGACTTGTGGCAACAGGAATTGTACAATTCACATCTCCCAGGGCCTTTGCTTGCTGCCCATGAGTCCACCCCATCCCCAAGGGGAAGCTACCTCAGCCAGCTCTTTCACTTCCTCCTGCAACATAAACCAGAAAGTTCTGAAGACCTGTGAGCTCCAAATCTCTGCTCACTTGCCTTCATCCTGCTTAGTGAGTGGAAGCCCAGGGAGGGCTGGGGGCTCCCTAGGGTGCCTTCCCTACTTACCTTTTGCTGCAGGACCTTCATTGTCAATGAACCTGAGTTGGGGGCACCAAAGGGTGGTTGTATTTGTGTGTGAACTGTTTCCTCATTCTGTAGCACTCATGCTTTATGCAACACATGGAAAGAAAATTCAAAAGGGCAAGAACATGAAATAAATAAGATCTAATAGTTTTAAGTCTAATTTGTTAGACAAGAAACAGTCATTGAATTTGCCTTAAAGAATGGTTAAATATCTACTGAATGTCCAAATTGTTTTTTATTTATTATTATTATTATTATTATTATTATTATTATCTCTTTTTGTATTTTTAGGGAAGGATCTACATGGTGTTCAGGGTCTCACTACTGGATTGGACTCGTAGTGATCCACCTGTTTGCAGCCTCCGAAGAGCTGGGATTACAGGTACACACCACCACGCCCAGTCTCAATTGCTGTCTCAGTACACCCCAGAGGCAGAGCCAGCACAGCTGGTTCAGGGATCAAACCCCAGGGCCCTGTGCCTGCTTGCAGGCGCCTTAATCCACCGAGCTATTTGGCTGGCCCTCCAAATTGTTTTTGGATGTCCAGTTGTTTTTAGATTTCTTTTTCTTTTTCTTTTCTTCTGTGTTTGTGTGTTTTTTTGGTGCTGAGAATCAATCTCAGGACCTTGTGCTTACTAGACAAGTGCTATACCAATGAGCTAAATCCCCAGCCCCAGGTTTTTGGTTTTTTTGTTTTTTAAGACAGGGTCTCTCTATGCAGTTCAGGCTGGCCTTGAATGTGCAGCAATTTTCCTGCCTCAGTCTCCAGAGTGCTAAGATCACAGGCCTGTGCGACAGTACCAGCCAACTTCAGCTACTGTGTGCAAAGCACCTATCAACATTGGCATACAGATCTTATTGTGGACATTTCTTTCACTTCTGTTGAACAAATCTCTAGGATTTACTGGATCACTAGAATTACTGGACCATCGAGTAAGTGTGCACTTAACATTTGGGAAACTACTGAGCTGTTTTCCATAACACTATTTCTTTTATTTTTATTTTTTCCATTTATGTATTTCGGTATAGGGTCTCACTACACAGCTCTGACTCACAGTGATCCTCCTGTTTTCAGCCTCCCCAGCACTGGGATTACAGGCATGTGCCACCAAGCTGGGAATCAGTGAGCCCCAGACGAGGGGTCAGCGTGGCATGCAGAACCAGGGATCAAACACTGGTCCCTGTGCTAGCCAAAGCAGGCATTTAGCCTACTGAGTATCTTGCTGACCTCCAAAATGGTATTTATATTACTGATCCTCACAAGAAGTCAATAAAGTCAGTCTTTTTTTAGGGGGAGAGATATTTTTGAGATAGGGTCTTGCTATGCAGTTCAGGCTAGCTTTGAGCTCACTTTGTAGCCCTGGTTGGTCTTGAACTTGCAACAATCCTCCTGCCTCAGCCTCAAGAGTGCTGGGACTACAGGCCTGTGCCTCCATCCAGGTGAGTCAGCCTTTTAAAATTCTAGTCATTCCAGCAGGTATCGGGGGCCTTCTTGTGATTTGATGAGCCCACATTCCTGCTGTGGTCATCAGCCAGGTCTAATTTTAATAATGACAAAGAAAGGATTGTGGTACCTGTTGGCAGTGCCAGTTGCAGATTGGGATACGAACAGCAGACTTGCCTTTACCACCTCGGGGGAGGGGGCCTTTCCATAAGGCTCTGGCTGACCCCTGAGTCCTGCATGTAGGAAAGCAAGAGCCTAGCCGATGCCATGGCTGATGGACCAGAGAGCTGGCGCACACCTGACATCATGCTAACAATACTGGGGTATTTTCAAATGCATATTTACAAGCATTGTAACAGACTTGTGTGTTTCGTATAGTAATTTCCCACCTGTGGCAGCTACTGACGCCAAGTAGCTAATATAGCATGCAGTTTTGAGTAAACCACTAAGTGGTGTAGCTACTAAAATATGTGGGGAGATAAAACGGGACCCAAAAAAAAAACACAACTTTAAAGAACACAGAAGAGGGGAGGGTAGAAACAGATGGAGGGTGCTCAACAGGAGGCTTAAATCCAGCTCCTCAGTGACAGTACTATATGCCCACCTCCCCGGGGGTGGAGCCTGAGAGCCAGAGGGAAGAGGTAGAGCTGAAAGAGAGAGGGCCAGAGCACAGGGAAAACCTTCCATGGGGTAGGAGAGGCTTAAGTTATGATTTAGATCTTTGGATTAAAAAAAAAAAAAAAAGCTTTTATTTATCTATTTGGAGAGTCTTGCCACATAGCTGGGACTCGTAGTGGTCCTCCTGTCTCAGCTTCCCCAGCGCTGGGATTGCAGGTGTGCACTACCACCATGCTGGGTTTTGGGGCAGCGTGGCATGTGGTACCGGGGCATGTGGTACCGGGGCATGTGGTACCGGGGCATGTGGTACTGGGGATCAAACCCAGGTGCTTGCACTTGCTAGGCAGGCAGGCACTTAGACTGCTGAGCTATCTTCCCAGCCCTACAGAGGGGATTAATGATGATGCACCTTTAATTGTAGTAATTAAAAAAAAATTAAACACTCATCATATTTTTTCTTTTAAATCACATTTGATAGGTCAGGGAGACATTGCTTTTGGGACCTGTCTCCATACTAAAGTTGCCCAGGGACCCACCTTTCCCTAGTGAGGGACCATGTTTGACTGTTTGTGACTCCAGCCTTTTACCCTCAGAAGGATTTCCCTGGATTCGCAGGAGGGAGGGCGCACAGGGTGTTAGAGACAGGCTCTTTGGTGACCTCTCCTCATCTCTGTACCCTGCGCACACTTGCTGGCTGGTGGAGCTATGAGATGGGGGTGGGAGAGCTGGTTTCTAAAACACTAAGTGTGCTTACAAAGGTAGGTAGAAACCCCCAGGTCTTTTCCTTGATGGGAGAAGCCCTGAGGATGACCACACTTTCCACCTTGGGTGACAGATCTCGAAGCCTGGCCCCAATGGCAGCATTAAGTGCCTCAAGTCCAGGCTGCAGGTGGGAGCTGCTCCCAGGAATTCCTCAGGCGTGGCCTATTTCCAAGTACTCCCCTGTTCAACGTTAGTGAAGACTCAGGGCATAGGAGAACCTGTACTGTAACATCATGAAACTCAGTTGTGCCCCAAATTTTCTGATCAAGGGGATTATGGAGCCACAGAGGAAAGAGATTGATGATGTATAGTGTGCCTGGGGAGAGTCACATGGAGAGAAAACTTTCTCTCAGGTTCTCACAGAGAGCAAACTGGTCATGAATTGGCTGTGACTCATCCATATGGATGACACAGACAAAGGATCTACAGAGTAAGGTACAGGATTACAAGATAAACCCTGAGGGGACTTCACTGACCTCATCAGAAACAAAAGCTACATCTTTTGGTATATAGGTCTTGACCCATCTTGGTCTTAACCATACAGCAAAAAAGTATAAAAATGAGGTACATAACATGGGGCCATAATAATAAATTGAGCTGTAAATGGCTATGGTCAACAACTTCTTCAGATAACTCACTATTAATGTGGAATGCTGGACTGTGTTGGATTGTGTCGCCAAGTTCAAGCACCTAAATTGGTTTAATGACAGTGGAGTGCTCATCTTTGACAGGTCTAGACAAAAAAGGGGGGGATGCAAAAGAATCGTGATGTGTGTGTATAAACAGTACAGTTAGGATAAATATGCCGTGCTTCTGCATAATTCTATGAGAAGCAAGATTTGCACTAATAGTGGTTGGACAAGATATTATGTTGGCTTCTAGTACTATGGACAGACACTGGGGAGATAACAAGGTAGAGGGTGTTAATTGTCGAATCTGTGATATACATCAGCTATAGAGAAATAAGATAGGTATGTAGCTGCACTCTCTTCATTCACTGATTAGAGACATCTGCTATAATAATGCCTGTAAGTATAATATCATGTATGCACCTTTTACGACTCTGAAACATTACGAAAACATTTTGCAATGTATTGATTTATCAAATCTGTCCTTTTAATTTGTCTTGAAACTGTCTCATTGCTATTTGTTCTTCAATAATAATAATAATAATAATAATAATAATAATAATAATAATAAAACAAGTACTCCTCTGGACAAAGGGGACAAGGAGCTAGGGGGTGCAGGCCTCAGGTCTGGAGAAGGAGCCATGCCAGGGTTTCCAGGATGAACCTCATATGAGGGTGGCTGGCCCTTGAATCCCCAGCAAGTTCTTGGAACACAAAATATTTGTACAACAAATTAATTACTAATTAACAAGATGATAAGCAGAAACCTCTACTGATACAAAAACAAAAAACAAAAAGAACTCCATTTAAAATATATGTGGCTTCCTCACTAGTGGCACCCTAGGCCCCAGGAGGCCTGGGGCTAGGAGGTGAGAGGAGCTGTGGCAAAGTGCTAAGGCTTCAGATGAAATTCAAGGGAATCCAAAAACTCACTGGCCAAAATAAACTCTTGTCTCTTAATGGAATACTCAGAGAAGTTTGCAAAGTGAAGAATTCATGACAGCAAAATATATAAATTTTATGTAAAGATAGAATTAACACTGGCACCATCCTGGGCTATACTGGAACCAGGGAAAAAAAAGAACCCACAATCAGTGATTCTGACTCTCCTTCCAACCCAAATTTTTACTCAGGGAAAAATGGAACCCACCTTCTCCAGGCCTTTAAGGCAGAAGAAAAAAGGACCCCCTAATAGGTTTTGACAGTGTCGCAGCAGAGAAACAGGCAGAAGGAAAAAGGGAAAGGGACTTTATTATAAAGGGAAGGGGCTTCATTATCTCAGAGGACACAGAGAGAATCTGGGAAGATAAGGAATTCTCTGGATTGGAACAAAGGGAGGCTGAGGCTTTTATGGCCTTTTGCCAGGGGTGAGGTTTGAGAGGGATGTTTAGATAGACCTGAGGAGCTGCCTGGGGCCTTCCCTGAGGTGGTGGGAAAGGGGAAAGGAAGCTGCATACTGGGCTGAGTTGGAGAAGAAGCAGGGAGGTGGTCTCTGGGAAGATAAGCTGTTGTTTTTAGGGCTTCAGCCATGTTGGATGACCACCATAATAATTCATAATTCATCCTAGGGGCAGAACCTATCATCCCCCCCCCAAAAAAAAATAGCTTAAAAATGGGTAGCAGCAATGGGGACCTAACCCAAGAGGTGGTACAAGGGCCATCGAGACCAGGGTTTGATCCTCAGCACCACATGCCACATTGGCCCCACCCCTGGGTGTGCTGAGCCGGCACTGAGTCCAGGTGTGGTGGTGCACACCTGTGATCCCAGCACTGGGGAGGCTTACAAACAAGGCTTACAAACAGGAGGATCACTACAAGTGTGAGCTGCGTAGTGAGAACCTGTACCAAATACACAACTAATTAATTAATTTAAAAAGAATTTAAAGGTGGTGTAGAGGGACCCCCTGGCTTTTCATAAATGCAAGAATTGATGAAGGCGATGGTGTTAGGATTGCTCGGTGCAGATTTGTGGGTCTGAGTCTCAGGTCACAGAAAGCAGGAGCAGAGGGAGGAAAGCCAGCAGCTCCAACAACGAGCTCCTGCGCAGTCTGGGACAGTCCTGACCTGACTGCAGCACAGCACAGGCACTGTTGAAGGCAACAGAACAGCAGAGCCTGGAGGGGGGCTATGGCTGTTCCCATCCTGCTTTCTGAGCTAAATGGCTGTGGTGTGATGTGCAGATTTCTGAGGTCTGTTTGCTTCTCCTTGGAGACAGCCACAAGGATGCCTCATCTGCAGCTGGTTGGAAGATGACAGCGATGCAGGCCCACGCTCCTCCGGGGCCCTGAGCCTTCTGGCGCGTGGGTCCTCTCCTCTGTTCACAGGGCGCTGTGGTCCTTCTTGCTCCAGGCATTGGCTGTCCATCGGAGGACAAGCCCGGAACACTGAGAACCACAAAAACCATGGTCATGGAGAAGGTTCTTGTCCTCCAGCAGAGGCTGAACCAACAGAGCAGAGAGATGGCAGTAGAAGTGACCCCAGCTCTACCACAGAGACAGATGGGACGTGGTCGTGATTGACTGATTGTGCCTATTTCCAACTCAGGTCCAGCCTGAGGAAAGCAAATCTGTTCTCTTCTCGGTCACATGGTGTCACCAGCTTCCCAGGCGGTCCCTTCCCCCAGGCTCACCTGCCGCTGCCCATTTTCCTACCAGGGCTTCCATGCCCCACCTCTGTATCCCTCCTGATGCAAGTGACAGTGCCTGGCTTCCTGTCCTTCCTTTCCGTAGGACATCAGAGACCACCTTAGGAGGACTGGGACTCATCTCTCCCTCCTTAGAATCTACGCTTCCCCCTTCAGTCCAGAAAACACAAGTGTATTTGCTGCCCTGCTTTGGCTTTAGGCTGTGATGGAAAGGCCAGCAGGAGGCACTCTAAGAGCTTCCAGCATAAGGAGCCGGATCTAGCACCAGGCTGTCTTGGGCACTGGCCATATTTTTTTTTTTTTTTTTTTTTTTTTGTGGAACCAGGGATTGAACTCAGGCCCTTGTGCTTGTCAGGCAAGCGCTTAGTCTACTGAGCCACCTCCATTGCCCTGGCCATGTTGATATAGAAGAGAAAACATAAAGATAGGTACAAAGGCAGCATGGAGAATCATAATTTAAAAATAGTATTTTAAAGAAAAACTGTAGTTTCTGGATACAGATTTACTCCAGTTCTTTTTCCTTTCAAGACTCTCAGAAGAATTCCTAAGAGTCATAAAGGCGTTGTGCACCTACACACTGGACTCTGGAGCAGCCTTTCCCCTGTGAAGCTGTCCTCCCTCCCACAGCCTCAGCTCCAGCACACGGAAATGCCTGGCACTCACACCATGCCCACTGGCTGACAGGAGCACACGCCCTAGGTCACCCATCGGAGGACACCCCCAAGATCATGGAAAGCCTCCCAGCCCCAGACAACAGTGCCCTCTCTTGAGGGCCACCCTCTGTTCTGAGCTTAGAATTTCAAGTTCTACCTCATAAGTCACGTTATGCTTCTCACTAACATATCTTGACAAATTTTTTTGGTAACAGAAGTCAACAAACTTGCAACTTGCTGTGTGGGTGGGGTAAGGCCAGCTTCCCCATCTCTGCACTGGAGACCTCCTGAGACCATCTGGTGACAGTCTCTCTACTTCCTCTCTGGGTGGCCCAAGCCAGGGCTTCCCTGGTTGGTAAATGGTCTGTGAGATTGGAGGTACAGGAGCTCTAAGGAAAATAGGACTATTCCCCTGGCCCAGGCACCCCTGACTTGCTGAGAGGGGCATTGGGTGCTCCTGAGGCAGGTGGCACAATGAGTAGGAGTCCAGACACGGTGCCAGGCTGCCAGGTGCAGTGAATTCTTACTGTAGCATTGCCTTAGCATGCGCCTTGGCTGTAGGTTGGACTCTGTCATGCCAGGAGTAGGGCTCAGTCACCCTTGTGACCTGATTTTTAGTCCCTGCCTCCTCCTACTTCTCAAGGTGGTCAACCTGTGCCTCATCTTGCAGCCTCTTGATGGCCGCCTCCATGTGGGACAGCTGGACACACCTGCTTGACGTGCCCCAGGGACACCCTACCTTTTCTGAGCTGCATTAATGAAAAGCCTTTTGATTATATTTTTTTGTTAGTACATAATGATTATATATTCAGTGTGAGGAGCTGGTACAACAGAGCACATTCTAATTCTTTTTAGTTTGTCACATTAATAAGTTAAAAAAAAAAAAAAAAAGATGTCTTAAGTCCAGATAAAGTGATAGGCCCTTTGAAGTCTAAACTAATCAGACCTCACCCATAGCACTGTGGACATTGATAGAGTCAACACTAGTTAGGGGAGGGGACCAGGACAGAGAAAGAACTGGGAATAATTAGCCTGGAAAGAGAGGGACTGACAAGATAACTTGCCACAGTAGAACATTAGTTTGCTGAGTCCTTTTCAGTATTGCTCCTGAGGAAAGCTGTGAATCCTTGAGAGAGTTACAGGAAAGCCAACCTCAAGTTACCGAAGAGATCTTTGGGATAATTGGGAATGAGTGACATGCCTGCTTGAATAAGCAGCAAGCTTCTCAGCTTGGAAATCATTGAAAATGTTATAGTCACCTATCAATGAGGAATGCCACTGGAGGCATTCCTTTGCTGAGTAGGACACAGACCTACTTAACTTCTCAGGTTTCTTCTGACTCTCTTGGGGCCAGGGAGATGGCTCAGCAGAACAAGTGCTTCCCTGGCAAACACAAGGATCTGAGTTCAATCCCTGGTTCTAGGTGGTGGCTCCATAGCTCAGGGGTTAGAGCACTGGTCTTGTCAATCCCTGGTTCTGCAAAAAAAAAAAAAAAAAAAGATTTGACTCTCTTTCTGTCTCTGTCTCTTCCTCCCTCTCCAGAGTCTCATTATGTAGTTCAGGCTGGCCTTGAACTCACTACGTATCGGAGGCTGACCTCAAACTCCCAGCAATCTTCCTTTCTCAGCCTCCCAAGTGCTGGATGTCCTTTTCAATTCTTTACACCTCATACCCTTTATATTTTACTCTCTGGATTTCCTAGTTTCAATTACCCAGCTTTCAAAAACCTAGCTACAAGCTAGAAGCAGGAGCACCTAGTCAAGTGGACAGGATGAGGACAAGAAGCAGGTTTAGCAGACACGGAGCCCACCTGGGTTGAGACAGGGAGCTGGGGGAGGTGGCTCCTTGTGTCTAGTTCAGTGTAACTGACCAGTATCGGGGTCTGAGGAGCCGAAGGGCAATGGGTGAAGCAGAGATCAGCAACAGTAGACAGAGCTCCAAGTAGGCGTTGCACAGCGCCCGGTGATCACCCTGGGACCCACGGCAGCCAAATCACACTGCCCAAGTCCAAGGTTAATGAAGTCTCTTGGATCATTCAACCGCAACATGAGTTCAAGGCCAGCCTGGGTTCCATAATGAGTTCGAGGCCAGCCTAAGCTACATAGCAGGACCCTATCTGTTTCTTTCCCCACAGATATTGCAGTCACACGCTGGAAGCCAACAGGTATCCCTGGACTTCCTGGTGGCCCTCCAGGGTCCCATCCTCTCTCAGCTTTGGTGAGCTGCTTCCTGTTCTCTCCTGACCACAGCCAGCCCCACCTCCCCTTCCTCTGGTCTGTCCATAGAAGCGACCACTTGCCTTGTGGACCTGTCCAGAAAGAGACTTAAGGACAAACTAGAGGGAAGCACACTTGGGGTCTGCAGTCCCAGCCCACCTACTGGCAGCAGTAAGTCCCCAGCAGGCCACTCACAGGCCATCTGGTCTTCAGCTTCGAGTGGGGCTGAGAAAGTGTCACCTGCTGCAGGTGGCTGCGAGCCCGGAAGGCTCCTGTGTGTGTCCCCCAGACTCTCATCTGTCCCCTCTATACGGATTGCTGTCAGAATAATAAATTCTCCATCCTGAAAAGCAGCCGAGCTCCTCCCTCTGGACTCTGGGTGCCTCCTTTCTTTCTTTCCCTTGCTTCAGGTTGTGCACTGCCTGCTGAGCTAGCACCAAGAGCTCCTTTGTGTGGCTGAAGAATTAGGGATTGAGCAGGAGAGGGAAGTGCAAGCCTGGAATCTTAGCACTCTGGGGCAGGAGGACCAAAAGTTCAAGTCTACCCTGGGCAATTTAGCAAACTAGTAAAATGCTAAGCGCCTCTTAGCATTTTAAGCATCTCTTGAAATTTAAAAAAATTTAAAAAATTTAAAAAAGAAATTTAAGATAATAATGATAAAATGAATAATAATAATAATAATAATAATAAAGGATGGGGATGTAGCTCAAGGGGAAGGTCCTGTGTTCACTCCCTCACCCTGCACCCCTCGCCCACTGGAAAAAAAAAGTCGAAAGAATTGCTAATCAAAACAAGTTGAGTGGCTCCACAGAGTTAAGTTTATGTGGCTCAGAGGAACTGCTTCAACACCTCTGATATAGGGGAAAGAAACCTCCAACCCAAAAGTAATCTGAGAGGAGTTTGTGTTCTCTGATACTGAAGAATGAATTTTACGAACCATGGAGGTTAAGAGCAGAATACATTGAGGGAAAGAAAACTGTCCGAGAGAGGGACACAGGTTTGCCAAGGAACTTGCCTTTTCTAGGGATTTCTATAGAACAAAACCTCCAGGTGAGGTGGATCTAAGGTGTGGAACCACAAGGTGGGCATGAGGTGGGACAAAACTCTGGTCAACCATAAGACTGCAAGTATAAGTGCTCAGGTAAATTTGGACCAAGTGGGGAAATGAGTCACAGAGCAGGCAGGCATGAATACAGAACAGGGGCTTTTCCGGGGGAGGGTTTGGTTAGTGACTCTGGCTCTCTCAAAGCAATACAAACCTACTTAGAATATCAATCCCTGATGTTTGTCCTTAGGGAATGTGCATTTGTTTCATCTTTTGTCTTGAGGTCTGGCCCATGGGGGGCAGGGCTGTTCCTTCCACATTTGCAAGGTGTCTTATTTCCTGGCTCCTTCTAGGGCCCAGCTCATAATATTTCTATCTAACTCAGCTGGCTTACAACACTTCCTGCCAAGGAACCGAGATAGGTGAAGAGCCTGTAAGAACCTTATACAAACCCTGATAAACTGAAGCCTCTGTGAGCACCGGGATTTTTTAGTCAGTCTTTCCCATTACTTTTTATTATCTTCCTCCCCTTACCTCCTTGCACCCAGTGCTGCTGAGCATTCCCCAAGCCCCGAGATCTACCCACCCCGTGGTCACCCTTGTGTGCAGACTCAAAAATCTCATCTCATCCTGTGTGGTTTTATTTGTCTATTTCTTTGTTTGCTGAAAAGTCTTGTTCAAATAAAAAAATGTGTTGTGCTGTGTTAGCAGGTCGGGTGGTGCATGCTTGTTCTCCCAGCACTCTGGGAGGCCCAGGCAGGAGGGCTGCATGTTCAAATTCCACTTGGACAGCTTAGTGAGATCTTGTCTCAATATAAAAAAGGGGAGGAGGGCCGGGGAGGTAGCTCAGTAGAATAAGCGCTTCCCTGGCAAGCTCAGGGGCCTGAGTTCAATCCCCGGTTCTGCCAAAAAAAAATAAATAAATAAAAAATAAAAAAGGGGAGGGTGGAGAGAATGCTCAGGGTATAGCATCTCTTGGTTCTACCCCTAGAACCAACCAACCAACAACAACAAAAAGTGCCTGAGCTTTAGTAGGTGGGCTTCCTCAGTAATTCTCATCCCTGTGACTGTATTTAAAACTGCAGTAGGGGCTGGGGAGAAGGCTCAGTAGAATAAGCGCTTCCCTGGCAAGCGCAAGGGCCTGAGTTCAATCCCCAGTTCGCCCCAACAAAAAAACCAAAAACAAAACAAAAGAGAAAACCCTGCAATAGCCTCACCCAAAGAGAGAAAGCCCAACTCATCACCCTTAACTTCCTCTTGTACACTGTCAGGGCATGTATGTATGATAATTTATCTCCTCCATTAATACATACATGTCCCAGAACACTGCACAAGGATGTGGAAGGGTGCGTGAAGTCTCTGTGATGGACCCAGAGCCACACATTTGTACCACTGTGCTGGATTTGGGGTTCCCACGCATCATCTAGTTTGGGTGCCTATTTTTTGTTGTTGTTGTTGTTTTTTAGGGAAGTGTGTACAGGGTGTTCAGGGTCTCTCTACTAGATTGGACTCATAGTGATCCGCCTGTTTACAGCCTTCCAAGAGCTGGGATTACATGTATGCACCACCACATCCAGTCTCAGTTGCCATCTCAGCTCACCTGGGGAGTGGGGCTGGCAAGGCAGACCCAGGGATCAAACCCCAGGCCTCAGGAGGTGCTTTAATCCGCTGAGCTATTTGGTTGGCCTTCAGGGTGCCTATGCTGATTGTGAGGGTCATTGAGGTTAGCCCACACCTTGGCCCCTTCTGGGCTCTGGTGAGAGGTCTCCCTATCTCCTTATTCAGCACCATTTCTCCCTGTGTGAGGGAAGATATCTCATGTTAGACCTCTCGTAGCAATTAGGACTCCCTTTGGCTCTTTGACCCCATTTTAATTTTGGCAGGACTGAGGACTGAACCCAGGGTCTGTGCCCTGATCTACATCTCCAACATCCCCAGCATATTTTTATTTTGAGACAAGGTCACTAACGTGCCCGGGGCTAGGCTTGAACTTTTGACCTCCCCATCCTACCCTCAGCCTCACAATGTGCTAGAACAACAGGCAAGCACGGCCGCACCCAGCTCCTAATTTCTGTCTCTGATACCACTTTTGAAGAAGCAATCAGAAGATTTCAGAGCAGTATTTAATCCAGGGATAAATGTGGTCCACAAAAGCAAACTGGTTTGGAGGGTCTGCCACCAGGCGAGCAACCACACGGAGGAGTCTTCTTGGGTGGCCCGGCAGCAGCTTCTGCATGACCAGCCTGGTGGCAATGTTCTTAGCCTCATCAAATGTATGGTGCTGTACTTCTGGCTGCTGGTCAGAGGAGGGTTCTGGAGTGCCGCATGTGTGGACTGGTGCTAAGCTCTGGTCTGGGTTCTTTATATCTTCTTCTACCTGCTATTGTAAAACACACCTGGGAAGACCTGGAACACAGGCTGCCCTGTCTTTCAGTCCCAAGGAGCAGCTCCAGTCACCAAAAACTGCAGTAGCCCAGGAAATGACTTCCCACCAGAGCACACTTTCTTTCCCAGATGTGTCATGGATGTCCCAGGAGTGGCACCAATCCCAGAGTTAACTGTGAAAGTCCTGATCATGCCCAGGGTTTGTGGTGAGATAGCTCCGCTGCTGTCAGGCATTGGCTGGACCAGGGCTAGCTGAGGAAGGTGGCAGCCTCAGACCCACCACCCACCTGCTCACCATTGGCTCCTCACTCTGAGGAGCAGCCTGGATCTGTGCTCCCCGCCAGGGCCTGTCTGGTACCTGGCATCTGGGCTGTGCCCTCAGACTGGCACAGTGGGGCCCCTAGAGCTGGAAGGGCTCAGCCTGCTGCTGCCTGCCTGTGTCCCTCCTCCACATTCTGTCACCTGCTGGGGGGCTCCCAGGGATTCACCACAGTGCCATATTCACTGATGGGACACCTGGCCACTGGGGATACCCCTGCTCTCCAAACTGCCGAGGAGACCCCTGCGTTCCTCTAACCATGCTGATGCCAGGCCACCCACCCATGTGCTCAGCTGCAGTGGGGCCAAGGAACACCTAAAATGTCTGTCCACCCAACTGGCTGGAGCCCACTCCCCTCTGCCTGCCCTTGGCCTTGCCTCCACAGCTGCAGAACAGACTCAGGGACGAAGTGGCCTCTAAGGAGGCCCGGGACCATGGGCCAGAAGCACAGCATGACAGCAAGAGGCCAGCCATCTCCTGGTCCCATCTGCCTGCACCAAGGACAGATGAAGACACAGAGAGAAAGCACAGATGGATGGAGAGGATGCCGTGGTCCCGCCCACCAACCTGAAGACCAGGGATTCCTGAGAGAAAGACAGGCTTTGCCTGTCCCCTCTAATTTCCATATCACATATCTAAAGCCAAGCCCAGGTGAGAAGACCAGAAAGAGCTCCTCAGTGTGAGCCAGAAAGGGAAAGGACAGAAGCGGAAAGGTAAAGAACACTGAATGCTCAACATTCAGGGCCGTGGCAGTGCCTCCTTTTAGTGCGGGGAGGCAGCCGCAGCCTTCTGTGCTTGCCTCAGCTCCTCCCTGTGGCTTCTGTTTCTATCCCTAAATGCCTTTCTACCATGAGAAGACAGGAGCTCTGAATATGCCTGGCTCCTCGAACAGCCTGGTCATCAACTCCCAAAGAAAAGCAAGTAAGGCCTGCAAACCAGGTTTGTGATCATTTTATCATCTGCGCCACCCCATGCTCTAGCCTCAAATCAGCTACCAGATAGCCTGCCCAAGGCTGAAGGAGGGCTCTGGGCATAGGAAGCTGTGGCAGTCCTTGGGGAAGTCTGCTGGGAAGTGGAGCCTGGAGGGTTGGACAGGAAGAGCTGGCTAAGCCAGGGGCTAGACAGAGTGGCCCCATCAATGGAAGGGATGGACAGCAATGTCTCAGGTTCCTGCCCTTGAGAACCCCAGAATATGGTGGGGGCTGATGAGGTTAGCACTCAACCTCACATGTTCCATAGCCAAATACCACCATAGATGAATCTGTCATCAGAGAAGTGCCAGACCATCTGCGTCCAGTCATGGATGGGGACCCCTCTGGGTGGCACCCCACCACCTGTGTCTCAGAAGCTCACAGATGTGGGCACCTGGGATGCGAAGAGGACAGACAGAGGGATTCTCCTCCTACAGGGAGAAGTCTGGGCGTGGAATGGTGCAGATGCACTGAGGCTGGGCCCACATACCCCAAGCAGCCTCCAGTGTTTACCTGAGAGAGATGGGGGCGGGAAGAGATGGTGCCAGAGAGAAAGGCTATCAGAACTATCTACCAAGCAAGTTAAATTTTGTGGACGTGTTGCCAAGCAGGAAAGGCGGCATGCTGCCAAAGGAACATCTAAGCAATTATAAAAATAGAGCGTGAACACTTGCACAGAGCTGGTGGATAAGGACAGTCACACCCCTCCCAAGGCAGGGAGCAGCGCAACAGAGGGGCTGAGCCTGAGCTCCAGCAGGACGACAGCGAAAATTCTCAGAAGAGAGGAAGGAACAAGGCTAAGGAAGAGGCAAAGCTGTAGTTGGTCCTGTAGACCCCAAGGGAAAGGCATTCCAGACCATGAAGCGCAGAACTGGCCATTTAGGACGATCGGCAAGGTGAGGCGAGAGAAGAAACCATCCGTGTGCACTGGGGATGAGCCGCTAGATGTGATCGCAGGCAGGAAGACTAAAGCTTTCAGATCGGTAATTTCCATTTCATGCCAATAACTGGGAATTCTAGGACAGTGCTTCCTGAGTAGGATTTCCTGTCATGGCTCCAGAGTTCTCTGAGTTTGCTGAAGAGCAAATTTCCTCTTGCCCCCGGGCCACCTCACCTGGAATTATTGTGCACCCTGAATTTGGGGATTACAATGCTGTGGGAAACAGAGACTTTGTAATTAAAGAGACTTTCGTACACATCTGACCAAGGAAGAGGCAGAAAGTGTGAACAAACTACCCTGGGGTGGAAGAGAAAAGTAAAAAAGGGTCCTCCCTTCCTCTTCTGAGTTACCTCCTGTCTTTGTGCCACACATGCATAAGTTAAAATCCTAGCACATAGGTAGAGGTGAATGTCTTTGGAAACAGGATCATTACTCACATATCTAGTTTTTTTTGGCAGAACCAAGGATTGAACTCAGGCCCTTTTTTTTTGTCTTTTTGAGACAAGGTCTCACTATGCAGTTCAGGCTGGCCTTTAGCTCACTTTGTAGCTCAGGCTGGTCTTGAACTCACAACAATCCTCCTACCTCAGCCTCCCAAGTGCTGGGATTACAGGCCTGTGCCACCACACCTGGCTAAAGTTTTTTTTTTTTTTTTTTTTTTTTTTTGCTTTTTGGTTTTTTGGTGGTACCAGAGATCGAATTCAGGACCTTGTGCTTGCCAGGCAAGTGCTTACTCCACTGAGCCATCTCCCTGGACCCTGCATACCTAGTTTGGATGTGGTCACACTGGAGTTGTGCAGCCATGGTCCAACATGTCCTTGCAGAAGGAAGACATGGAGAGGCCACAGGAGTATGCGGGCGGAGATCTGCCAGCAAGGACAAGCAGCACTTTGAACTGCCTGGGACAGATGGCCCTGCCCACATCTGGCTTTCCCACTTAGGGCCCTCAGGACTGTGACTCAAAGACATACCACTGTTTAAGCCAAAAGGAAGAACAGGAGAAGGCAGAAAACACCTCGCCCCTCCTGAGGGTGCCGAGCCATGGTCACTACATGCTCTGATGCATGCTGGCACGTGCCCCAGGTGCATGACTGTCAGGCTGCAGGGGGCCCACAAGCAGGGGGCAGGCTCCTGGACAGGTGCACACCAGATACTCTGTAGCAGGCGGAGCTGACTAAGGAGAGAACAAAAAGACAGGGGCCAGTGTCCAGGAGGCTTAGGGTCCCACCCCAGTGACTGGCAGCAGATAGAAATGGGTGGTTTTACAAATGCTCCTGTAGTCTAGGTACAGCACTGCCTACCTGTCATCCCGGCACTCTGGTGTAGCAGAAAATGCTTCTCCCACCACCAAGTACAAGTCAATGTGTTAGCTGCCCGGACAACAGTTCCCTTTTCAATCTGGTTGCTCCTGTCTCTTAGAAATAGCTGGTCACCGCAATGCCCATCATATAAGCCAATCGCCAATCAACAAGCCATTCTGCCTTTGTACTTCCTGCTTGTTTATCTCATATGAGTCCTAGACCACCAGAGATCAGGGCCTGCTATTTTGGGAGTGATTCCAACCAGTGCTCATTGCTGTCAGTAAATCCGCCTCCAAATCCTGGGTGTCGTAGCTTGTTGTTACATCTTGTGTCAGCCAGGAAGATGGACCACGCTGACCTCTGTGGTCACTGGGCGTGGCCCTCGCACATGGAGCAAGAACCTCTCCAGCTCCCAACAGGAAGACAGCCTCAAGATTTCTTGAATCCTCTCCGGGGTCTGGAAGAGTGAGCTTGAGTGGCTCACTTTGGACCCCAAAGAGAGGAGGATGCACTCTGTCTGCCCGCCTGCCTGCCCACCTGCCTGCCCGCCTGCCTCCAGTGAGACTCTAGGGGTACCCAGTCAGTCTGTAAGCCCTGCTCAGTTCCAGCACAAGAAAGCCTTGATCAATTCCTATTAATGAAGGCCACTTTCAAGGGAAGGGGGCTGGAAAGTCCACCTTCTGCGTGCCTGTTGAGTGAACGTGTGAGTGAGTAGAACCCACAGAGTTATCAGTAGGCCGCTCCCCTGTGCACCGAGCCTGGGAAGGAAGCCCTGGCTGCCACGGCTGACTGGGCCCCACCTGCAGTTCTGTGGCAGTCGACATGTGGCATAAGGGAGGCCTCGCACCCTCCTTAGATAAGCTGCGTCTAAGACCCTCAGAGGGGCACGGGTACAGAACTCACATGTAGGAAGCCAGGAAGGGAAGTATTAGTCAAAACATACAGTCCCTGGTGAAAAGGGCTTTAACAGAGTTAAAATTGAAATCAAACTGCACCTCAAAGAAAAGGAAAGGAAAAGGGGCCCATTCTTCTGAGAATTCCACCGTGGCACCCTCAGCGGCCACCGTAGCCCCTGCCAGCACCGTACTCTGCTCCCTCTCTGGACTCACCCACTTCCAGCCCGCCCAACTGGCTCCAGCTTGCTGTCGCTTGCATTCGTCCATGAAGCCCTCCCTGCCCAGCCTTCTGCTTACACACCTCTCCCCATCAGACGGAGCTGTGGAGCACCCACCCAACACGACTGTCAGCGGGGCCTTCTGACTGAGGAGAAATCAGGCTGTCAGCCCTGTCAGCCCCGTGGGGCCTGAACAGACAGAGCAGCCTGGACTCCATCAAGCGGGGCTTCCAAGAGCCCACAGTCATTGCAAAAGTCGGGGGCAAACCTGTAACTTTACTGGTACACAGTGGAGCAGAACTCTCCGCCCTCAAAAGTTCCCTGTCAGGAAGTCGCCAGCACTGGGGCAACTGGGATTCCCGCCTCTCGGCCCTTCTGCCAGGCACAGGCTGACAGCCTGGGAGGACAGCTCCTCTGCATGTGCCAGCCAGCCTCCCGCTCCTCTAACCTGCTCTTTCAACTTGGACTGTTTCCCCAGGGGAAGATGACACCTGCATCAGCCTGGGACAGATAAGCTCAGTCCTGAAAGCCTAAAAGCTCTCCTCTTGGAGGTATAGACTAGAGACTGCCCTCAGGGCCTGGCCCTTAGCCATAAACTGCTTAGGCAACTGTGGTGCTGCAACCACCACCAGTTCTGTCTCCTGCACCACAGCTTCCAGCTCTACTGGAGTCACTAACTCCTTCTGACTGAAGAATGCCACTGTATTTTTATTTATTTATTTATTTTAATTTTAGATACAGGGTCTTGCTACGCAGTTTGGACTTACAGTGATCCTTCTAACTCAGCCTCCCCAGCGCTGGGATTACAGGTGCGCCAACACAACTGGTTTTGGGGCTGGCATGGTGCATCCAGGGCTCCAGAGCCAGCACAGTGTGCAGTACCAGGAATCGAACTGAGGACCTTGAGCTTGCCAGGCAGGCGCATAGACTGCTGAGCTATCTCCCCCACCTGCCACTGTGTTTTAAATAGGGCCCACCCCAGTTAAAGTAAAAAGTTCCCACCACTGCAGTTGATCTTGACAGTTGGGTGAACACAGTCCTCCCCCAAGCGCATCCAAACTGAGACTACAGTGTGACAGAGAGTCATGAAGCCTCAAAACAGTACTGTACAGCTCTCCTGGAAGAGCTCAAGAGGGAGGCAAAAAGCTAATAATTGCATCAAGAGTTTCTGAAGTGACCTATGGAGCCCCACTAAAAAGACATCCTGCCAAAGCCAGTCCTGTGAGATTGATGGAAACTTTATGCAACATGAATTCCTGGACATGCTTGGGTGCCCTGTACCTCTCCTAGGACATGACCAGCCTCCTTCACCCTTGAGTCCACTGTCATGGACTTGATATTGACTCCAACCATATCCGAGGAGGAAGACTAGCACCTACATCAGCCTGAAATGCCTGATAATCTTAACTCTGAAACCTTGAGACTTGTTTCCAGAAGAATGGGCAAAGCACTCACCCCCAGGGCTTGCTCTCAATCGTGGCCCTTTGGTGATGGAGCTCTGTCCCAAAGCAACCCCACCTGTGTCAAACAGTACACCTCTCCTGCTTGTAAAGCCAGTTAAAGGTCTTCAAGCTGCCAGGGCTGCCCCAACTGCCCTCTGTACACACTGCCTCAGTCCTCTGCCACCCACAGCCTGCTGGGGCACCTGCACAGACCTAGAACATGCCTTCTTCTGCCTTTGATTGGCCCTTGTCGACCAGCCCCTCTTCTTTAAATGCAAAGATCCTAGTTCTGGACTCAAAAGCCAACTGACCTGGACTCAACCTCCCAGAGGCCCGATACCTTTTTCTTCATCGAAAAAGCACTTCTGATTCATAACACTCAAGCGGCCCTCTGAAAAGACACAAAAGCTCTGCTGCAGGAGCTGGCAGGAGCTTGTTACAAGAAAGAAATTCTGCAGATTTCATGGTGCTGCTGGCTTCTATGTGCTTACTCAGGCTGTCAGCTCCTGGGAACACCCAGTGGCCCCTAGGGCTGCCTCCCCTTTGGCTTCTGTGCTCTAATAGCCACTGTCCTTCTGATCAACAAAGCTGACAAGCTCACCTTAGACTGAGACCTAAATGCCCAGGTGCCACAGGCTCCACAGGGACTTGTGACACATGCTGAGGACACCCTGTTTATGGATGGAAGTAGCTCTGTTAGGAATGGAGTCCAACAGGCTAAATGGGTTGTGCTCACCTTGGACAAGACTGTCCGGCAGGAGTGATCCCCTTCAGGGATCCAGTTGACTGAAACATCAACCCCAGCCAGAGAAACTTCGCCCAGTGCTCCTGGAAGATCAAAGCCTGCCCCACACCCATCATTGGCTCTGTGAGCTGGAGCTACAGCACTGACACCTGTCCCTCTGAAGGCAGCTCAGGTTTCAGAGTCTGTATCACTGGCCCTGACTTCATGCATTAAAGTGGACTCTCCCCACTCCTATTTAGAGAGATATAGGTAGATTACACAGAAGTAAAATATAGGGGGCCGGGGAGATGGCTTAGTGGAATAAGCACTTCCCTGTCAAGTGCAAGGGTCTGAGTTCAAGTCCTGGTTCCAAAAAAAGTAAAATATAACCCTACCAAAAGAAGTTTACAACCAGTTAAAAGACCACTGTATCTGTAGACATTCCTATGGGTACATATAACCCAGGAGTATATTAACTATCCAGTTACAGAAATCCAGTAATTTTTTTTTTATTCTTATGTATTTAGTACAGGGTCTCACCACACAGATCAGACTTGTAGTGACCCTCCTATTTTCAGCCTCTCAAGTGCTGGGAGATTATAGGCATGCGCCACCACACCCAATCTAAGAAATCCAGTCTTAGATTGCTAAAAAATTTACCTGCACACTCCTCTCAGGCCAACTCTAAAGAAGCAATGTTATGCCCTGCTGGAGTCTGAGGACCTCACTCACAGGTCCATCTTACCTATTTCCAAGGACTTTTGTCTTTTCAGGCTGCCCACCCATGATATCTACTGTAAATTTTGTATCTTATTCACTCTTTTTGCCTTAAACTGTATGGATGGTTGCACCAAGAGAACAGAACCATCAATCCAACACTTGACCAAGATTTTTTTGGTGGGGGGGGTAGCTGGCTCAGCCTGCCCTGATGGCAGGTATGGCACAGCATGTGGTGCCAGGGATCGAACCATGGTTGGTCCCCTGCACCTGCCTAAGCCTGCCTGAGCAGTCACTTTAGACAATAGCTATCTCTGACCCCCTGGCCAACTTTTGATAAGCATCTAAGTCACAGTGGACACTCTCCTACATCACATTAACTCCCTCACGGCCTTGCCAGAGTAATGTTACAGAACAGACAGGCCTTAATTACATCTCTTCCTAAAAAACAATTTAGGGAAAACTATGTAATAAGACAATCTTGAGGACCCCTTTACTTACCCAGCCTAGGATCACTAACAACCTTAATGTTACTGTTTCTACTTGGGCCTTGCCTCCAAAAATCACATGTAAAATGCCCAGCAAAAATTTGTTTGGGAAAATGAAAGGAGGTAGACATGCAGCAGAAAATCCACCCCCCTCCGATGCCCAACCCCCACCCCTGGCAGCAGCTTTAGTTTGTTAGTTGCCCAGTTGCCCAGGTAATACTTCCTGTTCCAGATCTGGTTGCTCCTGTTTCTTAGAAACGATTGGTCACTGTGATACATAGCGGGTTACTACTGTGCATATTATATAAACCAGTCCCCAACTGACAAACCATTCTGCCTCTGAACTTCCTGCTTGCTTATCTCGTGTAAACCCTAGGTTGCCAGAGATCCAGACCTGATATCGGTGACAGGATCCATTGATGTAAATAAATCTGCCTCCAAGTCCTGGTGTTGTTTCGGCCTTTCTGCTTGCACTGGGAGACTGAGTAGAGGATCATAAGCTTGAGTCCAGCCTGGGCAACATTGCAGTAACCGTTCAAGCCCCTGCCTCAAATAGAAAATTGAAAGGGTTGGGGATGTGGCTCTGTGTGAAGGCCCCAGTACCAAAATAAAATAAAATGTATATATTTATTGTATTTTAGGGAAGGCTCTACAGGGTGTTCCCATTCTCACTTCTAGATCAGACTCATATTGATCCACCTATTTACAGCCTCCCAAGAGCTGGGATTATAGGTGTGCTTCATCATGCCCAGCCTCAACTGTCAGCTCTGTGCACCCCCAGGGGTGGGGCCAGCATGTCAGGCCCAGGGATCAAACACCTGGTCCCTGAACCTGCTTGCAGGCGCTTTAATCTGTTGAGCCATTTGGCTGGCCCAAAATAAAATTTCTAAAAAGCCATGGACCCCGGGCTGGCAAGATAGCTCAGAAGAGCACCTGCTTTGGCAAGCACAGGGACTGCCCCAGTTCAACATACTGTGCCGGCCCCACCCCTGGGAGCTGGCCCCTGAGTCTGGGTGTGGTGGCACACATCTATAATCCTAGTGCTGGGGAGGCTGAAAACAGGAGGGTCACTAGGAGTTTGAGTCCAAGCTGCATAGTAAGACCCTGTACAAAAAAAAAAAAAAAAAAAAAAAAAAAATGACCCAGTCAGCCTGACCCAGCAAAGCTCATTCCCAGGAAGATCATTCCTAATGCAATATATAATCTGGAAAAAGCACAAGTGAAGCCATGTGATCCTCTCAATTATAACCAAAGGCTTCTGACAGAATTCAAACCTTCTCAGTAAGAAATCAGTCTCTTAGCAAACCAGAAAAGCTTACTGAGACTTGCTGAACATTGCAGCATATATGTGACAGATCAAGGCAGAGACACTGTCCCAGTGGAGGTCAAACTCCAGAGGTCATCCTGCAGGGCCCTGTGCCCAGCCAGTGATCCCAGGGTAGAGGCCAGGAAAGGATAGGTCATTATGATGATGTCATGATCAGCTAGGTGATGAGTGTAACTGTCCCTCAGTGTCCATGGGGGATGGGTTCCAGGACCTCCAAGACACTAAAATCCATGAAGTGCAGCTCTCCCACAGAAACCAGGCAGCATTAGGATGTAACTTGTATGCAAGCTCCTGTAGGCCTCTCTAGATAAACTATTACCAAATATTATGTAAATGCTACGCAAACAGTTTTTTTAGAAATACCGCTCATCTCATTTGGATGGACCCGAGCCTGTGGAAACCTAGGCAAGGAAGGTCAGACTTCCTTGTATCCAGAAGTCCTGGAGAGATGGGGGTTGAGGTCAGCCCAGTGCACGGTCCTGCAGTCTATGCAGACAAGAAGGCAGCAGTGCTGCAGGCAGGCTATGATGACAACAGGGAGTAAGCATACCCCAGGGGTCACGGGAGCTTGGGGAGAGGTGGACAGTGTGAAAGGGTCCGATGGTGCCATATTTGGAGTTGTGAGTAGCTTCCTCAGAGGTAGAGGCAAGGGTAAGGGATATACTCTTTAGACACACAGGCATGTGGCCAAGAGGAAATGACGGGTGCTAGCGGTAGGGAAAGGGAGAGATTGCCTCCCCTATGAAGACCTGGGAATGTGCTTAGGTACCAGGAACTACAGGGTCAGCTCTGGTCCCTGGCCGTGGCTTCTGAATCCCAAGGGCTTGGGCCCTGTCCCATTGGAGATACAGAAGTTTCTGAGCAGCCTCCAGAGACAGTGGGGGCTTGCTTCTGCTTTGGGGGCCCTGAAGAAAGGGCTCTTCTTTGTATCTCCTTAGGTTCTTAGTTAATAGTCAGTTGATCTCTAAACCACCACCACCTCTGCCACAAACCAAGAACCCTGCCTGTGGTCAAGGTGGATGAACCTGGGAAATATTACGCCAGGTGAAGTGAAGCAGACATTAAAGACTGACAGTGTGTAATTCTATCTGTATGAGGTCTGTGTGTGTGTGTGTGTGTGTGTGTGTGTGACAGTCTTGCTGTGTAGCCCAGGCTGTCCTTGACCTCTCAGCGATCCTCCTGCTCAGCCTCCTGAGTGCTGGGATTACAGGCCTGCGCCACCACACCTGGCTGATTATGTATTTTTTAAAACCCAGCTGTTCTGACGCTAGGTTTCAGTTATTTGCCCCAGTAAATCTCCCACTCACTGGAAAAGCTAAACAGGTCCCTAAGCATAGAGCTAAGACATGTCGCAGTGGAGAGAGGGTGGGGAGTTTATATCAGGGAGGCTCTGGGGTCACAACCTTGTGAGAGATGGGTGCACATCCTCTGCCAAAGACCATCGCAGCATTTAGAAGGGACAGACATGGATATCCATAGCCACATCCAGCACCACAGTCCCACTGTAGCCTGGGACAGTCGACAATGAAGCTCAGAAGAAGACTTTTAAGAGTGGAGAGAAACTCAAAAAGCTGGCTGTAGTGGCCTACCCTGTAGTCTCAGCATCTGGGAGGCTGAGGCAGGGGTACAGAGACTTCAAGCTCAGACTCAGCAATGTAGAGACTTAGTGAGACCCTGTCTCAAAATAAAAATTTTTAAAAGGACTGGGGAGGTAGCTCAGTGCAAAGACGTTGCTGGGCTCAGGTTTTCTGCCCATCCAATGAGCAGAGAGAACTGGGTTCCCCTCAGTTCTGTGCCTAATGAGTCTCTTCCACTTTTATAGATGCCGTTATAGATTAATTTCTCTGCCAATTAACTTGTCGTTTCCAGTATGTATTTTACTATTCCATACTGACCATGATTACAAGGGGTTTTCCTCTTATACTCCTACGCATGTGAATAACATGTGTAAATCTGCTTTTTACAGAAGTACTACTGAAGGTATTATTTCCAGTATTATTTGGTTCGTTACCCATCTTTTTTATACACACAGGCCCACCCCTTCTGTGCCACCCAGCGCCATCAAACATGGTGTTCTCTCTTGGGGCCTCTCCAGAGGCCACATCTGTTGCCTTTGTTTTCTTAGCGCAGGTACCATTTTGGGCAGTGGCTTGCTAGCCTGTCATCACAAACCAAAGTGAGATGAAGTGTTTCTCACAACCTGGTATTGCAGTTACTTTGTGTTCCCATAAGCCGCGGGCAGAACGCATGAAACTGTACTCCCTTGGTCTTGTAAGGTATGTTATGTGAATCACTGTTATGCTGCTATGTCTAATAATATTTAACATAATAAAGATGGACCCAAATGAAAAAAAAAAAAACAATCATTGCTTCTAGTTTTAAAATTCTTGGGGTGTCATAAATATACATGAGGCTTTCTCAAGTCAGTCTTGTAACACAGGAAGAGTTCTCCTATCAGGCCTGGTTTTAAACCCTACCTCTGGTTACCCATACAGGAAAAGGTGCCCCAGGTGACCTTCCCTGACCTCAGGTTCCCTCGGTAAAATGGATTTAGTATCCACCGTTCCATTCTCATATAATAAATTTTGGTTTTCACTTAGTACTGTGTGTGGGACAGGCCTACCTCCCAGACCTGGGGCTGGCCAAGCCCTCAGAGCAGCCTAACAAAGAGAGGGAGCCCTAGACATGTTGACATGGTCAGTTCTTCACCTCACAGAGGTCCCAGCACCTGGCCCTGAGCATTCATTTTTTTATTTATGTATTTGGTACAGAGTCTCACTACACAGCTCGGACTTGTAGTGATCCTCCTGTTTTTAGCCTCCCCAGCACTGGAATTGCAGGTGTGTACCACCACGCCCCATCTCAGTGGCCGCTCAGTGTGCCTGGGGGTGGGGCTAGCATGGCATGTGGTGCCAGGGATTGAACCCTGATCTCTGTACCTCCCTGTAAAGTAAGTGCTTAGTCCACTGAGCTATCTCTCTGGCCCTGAGCATTCATAAGCCTGAGAACTGGCATTGATTGCTAGGGGGCCTGTGGCTCCCGACACTGAGTGGCTTTTAGGTCTCCCACTGTGCACGGGAAGAGGGTGATTGAGCACCATACCGTGCTCCCTGACTGAGCAGAATGGCAGCTGTCTTAGTTATTCTTCTCTCATTGCTAGAACAAATACCTGACACCCAAAATGAAGGAAGAAAAGGTTTATCAGCTCACAGTTACCGCAGATTTCAGTCCATACTCAGCTGGCTCCAAGGCAGAGGGGCACAGGACAGAGAGCAGCAGTTCATGGTGGCCGAACAGCAACAGTGCAACAAAGAGCAATTGCTACAGAAAGTCTGTCTCTCTGTCTCTTATATTACATTCAGGCTCTCTGCCCCAGGCTGGGAGAAGTACTCACACCCATAATCCCAGCAGTACTAAGACCCATAATCCCAGCCTTGGATCACACATAATCATGTGGATCATGAGTTAATCACAAATTCTAGAAGTCCCCACCCCATGACTACATGAGGTTTTGGGGGAACAACTAGACACAAACCATAATAGCATCTCATTGTCCCTCGATAGACCAGGCTGCTCCAGCAGAGGCCTCCCCTCTGAGCATCTCAGACTCACTGGGGATAAAGTGCATGCAGGCAGGGACAATGCGGGTCCATGTCCACACCCCTTTCCCATACCTCAGCGGGCATAGCTGTCAGGTGTGTGACAAGTGAGGACCATCCCAGTGTGGGCTCCTGTGTGCGATAGACAGGTCCGGAGCATTCCATGTGGCTTTGCTACTATTACTTTGGATTCCACAACTCACAGGCAGCCCAAACCCTGAACACTTCCTCTTACCCCAAAGTGGCTGGAACAATAAGAGCTTCTGTCCCTAAGCCGCTTTGATTGCCAGGGCTATGAGCTGCCATTCCAGAAGGTTTCTGTGTTGGTCAGCTTTCCAGCCCTGTGACAAAATACCTAAGAGGAATCAGTTTAAAGGAGGAAAGGTTAGCCAGCCATGGTGGTGCACACCTGTAATCCCAGCCCTCAGAGAGGCTAAGGCAGGAGGGTCATGAATTCCACCCAGCCTAGCCTGGACAATTTAGCAACTGTGTGAGACTCTGTCTCTAAATAAAAAATAAAAAGGAATGGAGTTCAACAAAATAGAGGGGCGGGGAAAAAAAGGGAAGGTTTGTTTTTCCTCAAAGTTTGAGATTGCCAGCCTGAGTTGACCCAGCTGTGTGGGGTCAATGGAGGGGCGGCGTCCACAGTGAAGCAGCACACATGCTCCCCATGTGATTGAAGCCATCATCCAGTCACCTGCCAAAGGCCAGGAGTCAGAACATAGCTTTGCTTGGCACCAACTGTCACCACATGAGATCCGGGGGACCTTTCAGACCCAAACCACAGCACCCTAGAAGGACTGGCTGTCCTTGCTTCCTGCTCCTGAATCTTAGAATCAGCACAGCTGGTCCTTGTTCTGCTCACCCAGCCCACCAAGCAGGTTTAAGCTTCTCAGGACCTGCCCTACCAAAAGCACTTCTTTTTTCCTGGGGAGATGGTGTTTCACGATGCAGGTCAGGCTGGCTTTGAACTCATTGTGTAGCCCCAGCAGGTCTCCAACTCATGTCAGTCTCCTACCTCAGCTCCCTGAGCACCAGGATTATAGGTGTGTACTACCATGTCTAGCTCCATGGCCTAAATTTTAAATCCAAAATGTACCCTGAAGAGAAACAGATGGACATGGGCAAAGGAGTGGGAAATTCAAAGAATCAAGACTTCTGAGTTTCTTTCACTTATGACTGGCAACTAGATCCACCCCACAACGGTTGATCCATTGTGTCAACTTGGCTAGATCAGCTTGGCAGACCACACTCTGGGGTGTGGAGTGGCCCAACCTAGGGCAGGGAGGGCCTGCCCCAGGGTGACCCAGCACTAAAAGGGTATATGAAAGGGTTGAGGAAAGCTTCAGCGCTCCACTTCCTTGGCGGAGCTTGGTTAATGCAGCCACGTCACTTCGGAGGAGCTCGAATCTTCGCCGCAGCCGCCACCACCACGGTCTTTGCAGTCAGTGTGGAAGTGTCGTAGGCAGCTGAATTAGATAAATATTCTAGGCAGTCAGACAGGACCAGGCCCTCAAGGAGATATTATGAAAGACAAGGTGACTTTACAACTTGGAAGAGACAGACCAAGACAGAAGAGGAAACACAGCTATATGCTTCCCGGGGGAGGGGCATCAGGAATTGATATTCTAAATAGGTATCAATCACCTTGAAAGAGCCCAAATGAGTCACTAGCCCAGCCCCCAACCGGAAGTGTCCCTGCCCCACATTCACGCCCACTTGCTACGCAGCTACGCAGCAGCTCGCTTCACCTCCCATCACCCAGGCTCCTGCACATCAGAGTGTGAGAAGCCTGGAGACAACAAGCCCTTATTGCCCTCGACTGTAAATTACCTGCTTGAAAAGATGTCACCTAACCCATGGCAACTGTCTCTGCTGGTGCCTCAGGTAGGCTGTTCCCAGAGCCGGGTGGTGTGGACGCTTCCAACGCACTGACCAGCGGACTTCCAGGGCAGCTCCTCCGTGGGCCCAGACCGCCTGGCGCAGCGATCTTCTTTCTGATCGACACGCGCCCTTAAGATGATGATCTCATACCCAGTAATCCAGAGAAGCCTCTTCTCTTCTTACATTCTTTTCTCTTTTTCTCTTTAAATCTTATTTGTTTATTTGTGTATTTGGTACAGGATCTTGGTACACAGCTTGGACTCAGTAATCCTCCTGTCTCAGGCTCCCCAGTGCTGCGATTACAGGCATGTGCCACCACGCCCAGTTACAGTGGCCTGCATGGTGCACCTCGGGTAGGGCTAGGACGGCATGCGGTACCAGGGATCGAAACTGGGTCCTTGCACTTGCCAGGTAGGCATTTAGGCCACTGATCTATCTCTCCAACCCTGAATCTTACATTCTTAGTTAGAAAAAGTTCACTGAGAAAAGATGAGCTGTGTGTGTGTGTGTGTGTGTGTGTGTGTGTGTGTGTGTGTGTGTGTGTGCCAGAGAGGAGTTTATAAAGTAAAAAGGATGAATAAACTCCTGATATCTATTCACAGTGGCTGGCACCCTTGATTCTGAAGAGTGTAAACAGTCTTTCTTTCAGTGGCACTATGGGTCCAAGTCTTGAAATCTGGCTTCCATCTTTTTTTTTTTGCAGAGCTGGGGATTGAACTCAGGCCCTTGCGCTTGCCAGGGAAGCACGTACTTCACTGAGCCATCTCCCCAGTCCTTGGCTTGCATCTTTGTGAGGCCTCAGTCAGCGACACTTGTAGAATGAAAAAATGAACGGTGAGGCCCAGCCAAGAGCAGGTGGAGCAACTCCATATAAAACTTTAAGAATCTAAACATGGCAATACACATCCATAACCCTACCATTCTGTGAGGCAGAGGCAGGAGGATTTCAAATTCAAATCCTGCCTGGATAATTTAACAAGATGCTCTCTTGAAATAAAAATAAAATGTTAAGGATATGGCTCAGTGTGAAGCTTCTAGTTCAATCCCCAGTATCACAAAATAAAACCACAGGAAGAGAAAAAGAACTCAAAGCATCTCAGATTGTTCCCAGCATCAGCCCCGAGGCAACAGCAAGCTGCAATTCGGCCCTCAGACTAATTAAATAGCCTCTGACAAGTATGTGCAGATATAAAAAGAAACAACTAGAATCAGACATTCACACTTAAAAAACAATAACGAGGAAAAGGTTTTAAAACTGGCACTCAGAGGCAGGTAGCTGGGGATACTCTGCCTGTGCTCTTCTTGCATCTCTCATGGGAATGGAAAACGTCTTGGGATAAAACATTTCATAAGTATTTAAAGGCACAGGGGGCTGAAGGACACAACACTGATGAGTGTGTCCTTGCAGGGACCTCCACGAGAGGACAGTTCGGGTGTGGTCCCAAACCTGTCCCAAGGAGGTTGGCATGGGGGTTGGGGGAATGGAGCCATCATCATGACTCTCCTAGGGGCAGCCCAGGAGGCTGGGTGGGCGTGGGAGGCACAGCTGGAGAAAGAGAGGCCCTTCCCACTCGCCACCTGCTGACCAGAGGACAGTGGCCAGGGCCTCACCTTGGACTCCCAGGTGCCAAACACCTGCCTTCGGGTGACACACCCTGGCATAGCACGGAGCAGCTGGCACTGGGCCCGGAGGCTGCGTGCAACAGGTCAACAGGGCTGACCTCTTGGATGAAGCACCACAGAAACAAGGCCACCATGAGCAGTGAGGAGCAGCCACCCGTGGTTCCCTCAGAAGCACTCGGCAATCCCAAGTGATCTGCGTGGAGGGTTGTGCTTGGGGACATCAGTGACAAGAGACAGCCCCGCTCCAACAGAGCCAGTGCCAAGGAGCTTACCCTGCATGTTCAGTCCTGTCGCGGGCTCAGGGTACTTTCCCAGAGTGGAAGACCGCTCCCCTGGTGAGGTGAGGTGTTGGTCTTTCTTTTTTTCTTTTTTTTTTTTTTTTTGTCTTTTTTGAGGCAGGGTCTCACTATGCAGCTCAGGCTGGCCTTAAGCTCACTTTGTAGCTCAGGCTGGTCTCGAACTCACAACAATCCTCCTGCCTCAGCCTCCCAAGTGCTGGGATTACAGGCCTGCGCCACCACGCCCGGCTAGGTGTTGGTCTTTCTACACATGAGTGAAGGTTAGAACACCTGTCATTTTAACACTGAGAGGGGAAAGTGACCAAAGGTTAACACTGGGAAATTCTGGGTAATAGGACTATGGGCTTTGGGCTTTTATTTGTTCTCCTATACTCTTGAAATTCCAAATAATAAATATGGTGGGACAGGAAGGAAACAGTTCCTGGCCTTGTGCACACCCTATTCCCTAGGGGACCTGGTAGCCATGTCCCATCATGAAGGCAGAGACAATTGCAGCTGCAGCTGAGTTGAGGGCTGACCTACTGCTGTCAGACATGTGTTCCCCATGGCTTGCCGCACAGCCTGAGATTTCAGTGGGAGGTGGGGCTAAGTGTAAGGGTGTAGCAGCAGGTGACAGCAAGCAAAGATAAGACTCCACTGAAAGAGACCAAGGGCGAAGGTACAAGAAAGCTTTTATGGCAAGCTCACAAGGGACTAATGCCCTGACCTGGGGTCAGGACTCCCATAGTTGTCAGTACCTGCCTGACCTTTGCTATCAGCTTATGTAATTCTTAAGTTTCCATAGTAACCACATTACCTCATTACCTCATTTTCAGGAACATTCCAAGAATGTCGCAGAATTGCCACGAGGTTTACATGTTTTAGACATTGTTGGCCACTGGCCTGTCATGGGGCAGTATGGCTTAATGTTTGCCCTATTCCCCAAGTTGTCCTAACTATCTGTTCCTATTTTACTGATCCTGGTTTTCCCTAAGTGGGTTTATGGTTAGCTACATGGGAGGGAGTGAGGGAGTTTGACTTAAGTGAGAGTTCCTTAAAATGGAGCCTTTTTTGCCCCATCAAGCGAGTTAGTCCCTCGAGGCACAGCATGGAAGGGGCCTTTCTTCTTTTTGCTTCCCACTGCTAACAGGTGAGCAGCTTTCTCTGTCAAGGCTCCCACCACCATGCCCTGCCCCTCCACAAACTGAAGAACAACAGAGTCAACCAACCATGGACTGAGACCTCTGAAGCCGTGGGCTAAAATAAACCTTTTCTCTTTATGAAGTGTTTCTCCAGGTGTGGTGGAACATGCCTGTAAGCCCAGCACTGGGGAGGCTGAGACAAGACGATCACTATGAGTCAACTGCAGAGTGAAACCCTGTATCCAATAAATTAAAAAAAGAAAAAACGAAGTGTTTCTCTGCAGTATTTTGGCACAGCCACTCACCTGACCTCAAAATTTATAGGGAGATTATCAGGATAATGTAGCCTAGCAAGATCATAAGGTCTTTGAGCATGAAATGAAAGACAGGGACAGAGACAGAATCAGAGAGACACCTGAAGATCTGTCATTGCTACAGTGTGAGAAGATGCAGGGATGGAGCAGAAGCCATGAGCCAAGTGGAGGTGGAAAGGCCAGGAAACAGAGGGTCCAGCTCTAGAAGGGCCCAGCCCCAAGTGACACCTGGAGTTTGGCCCAGGGAGACCCACTTGAAGATTCTGACCTCCAGAACTATAAGAAAAGCATTCTATGGCTTTTAAAGCTGCTGAGTTTGAAGTAACTTGTAGCAGCCACAGGAAACTGATACAAAGGCATGGAAAGAGGCTATTGCTCAGCTGTCTGCAGGCATTCTTCAGTCTGCAGTGTCATCTGGACTCTGTCCTTAGAAAAGCTAAAGGGGCCGGGTGTGGTGGCGCATGCCTGTAATCCCAGCACTCAGGAGGCTGAGGCAGGAGGATTGTTGTGAGTTCGAGACCAGCCTGAGCTACAAAGTGAGCTTAAGGCCAGCCTGAACTGCATTGTGAGACCCTGTCTTAAAAAGACAAAAAAAAAAAAAAAAAAAAAAAAAAAAAAAAAAAAAAAAAAAAAAAAAAAAAAAAAAAAAAAAAAAAAAAAAAAAAAAAAAAAAAAAAAAGCTAAAGGGAAGCCACTAGCTGTCATTATTTAGAAAGTGTAACAAGGCTGGTTACACAATTCGTGGTACCCAGATCTCTATGTCAGCCTTGCCTATCCCAGGTTTGAGCTCTGTTCCCCAGGAAGAAAACTTTGAACAAGGGACTGAGCTCTTCCAAGAAATGATATGGTTAAGCAGCCCCTGCTTGAACTTCAGCCCAGGGCCAAGGCCAAAGAAAGAGTTCCTAATTCCTCTCTGCCTCATCTGACTTCTGCCCTTCAGGGTGACATTGCCTCAGGCTTTACTGAGACCCTGTCCGGGCTACGTGGCTGCTGGTTTGCTTCACCTTAAAGAAGGCAGGAGGGCTAGTGCTGGGAGAGGCACCTAGCATGCAGTGGTGGCATGGTGGACTCCATTCTCTTCCTTCTAGGACTGGCACAGCACAGCTGACACACGCCCAAGGATGTGGAAGAGGTGACATTCGGTCAGAAGCACAGAGGAGGGGTTGCTACCTTAAGACTTTAGCATCCTTGCAGAGCTGGTAGCTCTGGCTTGACCTTAGTGCTCAGAATCACACGTGTGCCTGCCAAGGGCACCTGGGCACTTGTGAAGAGACCAGGAAAGCAGATGAGAGGAGGTGGGGCCTGGCACTTCTACACAGTCACCAAGACTCATGTCAGCGATTTCTCCTCCAGGGTCCTTCCTGATATCTCTGTCAGCTGGCCTAACTTAAGTGGCTTTCATTGTGGGGTGCCCAGGGGACCCTGTGGTTCCATGGGATGTGATTAGCACACAGCTCAGTGAAGCAGAGGCCACCTTCTTCTCTGGGTCACTGGGGCCCAGCACCTGGTAGAATGATGTCTGGTGGCCATCAGAGATGGTGCCTTGAGTGGCAGCTGCTGCCATGGAACTGGAAGAGTCTTGGGCTGGGGCTCTCTGATCTTGACCTCAGGGCAAGCCTTAAGAGACTGAAACCTGAGGGCTACCAGGAAGATGAGCCCTGTAGAACTTCTGGGTCAGCTTTTGTCCTGGCCTGGGGCAGGTGCCCTTGTGAGGAGGCTGGGTCTCTGAGATTACCAGGCTCCCCGCCCCCTTCAATTCCCCGCTTGTATAGCTGGGTACCATTCCTCCTTTGCAGGTGATTTTGTGAGTGTGAAACTGAAAAGCTCTGGTGGACACTGCCTTGGCTGGGGTAAGTCCCCAGGACCTTAATATTCAGTGTGAATCCATGCCCTCAACAAGCTATGTGCTTGCAAGTGTTATGTGACCTTCATGAGGAGGAGGGAACAGGGAATAGGGAGGAGAGAGGGGCAGTGTCCCTGGGGAGGAGGGGGCTGGGAGAAGCCCTGGGCAGGAAAGCAGCCTTGGGCCAGGGGTCCACAGAAACAGGAGGTGGGAAGACCTGGTAGGAGCCAGGGGGCAGAAATATGGGAGAGCTCAGGGCAGGAAGGAGGGAGGAAGGGCGAGAGGGAGAGGCTGGCACAAGTCACAGAGCTAGAAGACTCCAGGGTTGTACAGAGGTAGGGTGCTGACTGAGGTGGGCACCATTGGCAGGAAGGTGTGCGTATGAGGCCACATGGCCTGAGCAACTGGAGTGGACCAGGAAAGGGCAGGCTGGCCCAAGGCATGAAACGAACACTGGTTTCCCCAAGGTGCTGCCTGCCCAGGACCATGAAGGTTGGGAAATGCCACATTCTCAAAGCATGCAGGCGTGGGAGGCCACAGGCAGCAAGCTGGCTCTGTAGCCAGGCTATGTGGCCAGGCCATGTGCCCTGAGTGTGCTGGAGGAACACCTTGACACCTTCATCAGGAAGCTGGCATTTGGGAATCTGCTGGGAACGCTACAGAGTCATTCACAGTGTAAAGGAAATCCATCTGCTCACAAGGCTCTTTGTGAATAGTGGGAAGCTACCCCAGACCTCCAGAAGCAGAGGCAGGGACAACAGTGAGGAGCAAGAGAGCTCAAGAATCCTATGGTAGAGACTCTGCTGGAGACACCTGAACAGTGCCCTCAGGACGTGGCAATACCCTGTAGGTCTGGATGACAGGAATAAGCAGAAAGTTGGTAATGACTATGAAGACACTTCAGCTTCTTGGTATGGCCGGCTGCATCTCGTGGGGATGCTGAGGGAGTTCAGTGTGAGAAAAGGAAGGCTAAGATGCTGGAACATGGGACCTCAGTGGGTTGTAACTGTGTCTCACTTTAGGTCATAGAGAAGTGAGGACACTCTGCCTAAGACTCATGGCACTGGTCTTGACAGTGGGTGGGGGGATAGTCATGGCGTAACTGTAACTCACGGAACTCACTCCCCTCACGTCATTCTAAGTCAGTCTTTACTGCAGGCACTTTGGCTTCCAGCAGCTACAGATCTAGACAACAGGCATCGTGTGACAAGGGCCAACCCCTCCCTCATCCCATAGGCAGCACAACTTCCTAATCCTTGCTGCTGCCCCCAGTGACCACCCTGAGGTGAGGAGCACCCGGACCTCTGGACCTCGGCTGCCCAAGATGCACCACTGTGCTGGCCTACCCTTTGCCCCTGCTCCTTCCCTATCTAACCTCAGGCTGTGGTTAGAACCCAAGAGACTGTGTCATCAGACCACTGCTTTTCTCCCTGGTGGGGGTCACACTGAGTTCCTTTGCTACTATACCACCTCTTGTTTCCTTTTGGTCTCTCGGGGTGAGTGTTGTCCTGTTACTGACCTAGGGATGACCCAACTACCATAAAGACACAGGACAAAGTACTGGGCCCTTAACCTGTTACTTACTGAGAAAGGGTTTGTATTTTATTCTGAGGCAGCCAAGGACCCACAAATGGCTTATGCTGAAAGCTGGGACTGTTCCCTTTGGGCCCCCGGATAGGCTGCAATAGCGGCCATCATTTCGTGCCCCATATCACCTCTAAGTGTTGGCTGCATGAAAAGCTTATTGATCCTCAGTGTATGTGGCCTATCTCCTCCCTGTTCAAGACTGAGCAGACCCAAGAAAGAGTTGGGTTTACAGGGCCACCTGTGGTGACGTCAATCTGGAAAGTGCCCCCAAAGCCTGATGTATGAGAGGCAGCAGTTGTGGAAGGCGACTGGATTACAGCACACCTGTTGTTAGTGTGCAGGGCCTGGCTAGCAGCGGGTTCCCAGGGCAAGACCTGGAAGAGCGCGTCTCCCTCCCCAGCTCCTCCCTTGGCTCTCTGCTTCCTGGCTGCTGTGATGTGAGCAGCTGTCCCTCCCATGCCGCTCAGCTGTGCTGTTTGCCACCTCAGAACCAGCCAGCCTTGGACTGCAACCAAGAGCCAAAATAAACCCATTCTCCCTTACTTTGTGGTATCAGATATTTTGTTCCAGCAATGAGGAAAATGACTACAGTGAGACACTCCAGCTGCCAGATTTACCACATCCAGTTCCAAAGCCCCTTTCTGTATTGATATCTGTGTCTGTAGCCATTGCCTTAAACCAGTGATGGCAAACCTTCTAGAGACAGGTACCCAAACTGCAACTCAAACCCACCTATTTATTGCAAAGTGCCAGCACTACAATGAAACCTGAATACTGAAGGTTTAGTTTAGAAAAAAACAAAAACAAAAAAACCCTCATAGGTTAACATCTTTTTTTCGTAAAACAACATGCAGCCTACCACAGGTTTGCCAGCACCTACAGCCGACTGGGTCCCAGGAAAAACAGAGCCTCCAGGACTGGGACTGCCCCAAGCAGAGACAACCATTCCACGAGAACTGAATCTCCCCAAGCTGTGAGGACCCCCCAGTGTTACCACAGAAGACTGAGGCGATGACCAACTGAGTCCCCACCTCCAGTGCACCCTGTGTCACTCTTCTTTTGTGAACAGGCCAAACAACCTCTTTTGTATCTGTGCACCTTTTAGTTCCTTGGAATGCAGCCCTTTTCCTATCTTCTATTACTTTCCTTTAAGAGACCAATTTGATCTTTAAGCTGTACTTCCCTTTATTTTCTCTTATTTTCCCATTAAAACTCTTGCCTCTAAGTTACTCCTGCTGCTTTAATTTCTAATCCCATTAAAAGCAAGGACCCATGGTAGCCAACGGTGTTGGAACCCTACAAGCCAAGCCTCTGGCCTATGACTCTGGTAATCAAACCTTAAGCAGAGCCTTGAGCCTGAAGCCGTCACGTGGCAAACATGGATACATGTGGCTGAGTATGTACGAAGATCTAGGCCAAGAGAAGACAAATAAGTTCCATGAAATGCCATGTGCTGGAAGGGATACAGGACCGGACTGAGGAAGGTAGGAACCCCGACCTCAGCTGTGGTTACTCTCATCTGTTCCTGTCCCTGAGTTGCCCAGACACGTTCTGCTCCCAGCTTACGTAAGTCTGTGCATTGATGGGAGCCAAAGTTCCTATGGTGTCCTCCCTGGAGTAAGTCACACCGCAGTGGCCCATGTGCTAAGCACAGTTAACCGAATTAGGAAACTTGGGAGAGAGAGCAAGCCGGAGAACCTCACTCCTCATGCCCAAAATTATGGTTTAAAGGTCCCACCTTGTCCCATTGTTACCAGAGCAATCAAACCTCACCATGAAGCTCAGAGGAGATATCGAAGCCACAGCGATGGCCTCTGAAGGACAGATGTTTTCAATGTTGATGAAGTATTTATTTGTTGGTTTCCATACAAGGCTCCTGGCTCACCACTTTGACCTGCTCTGTCTGAGGGTAGTAGGTCAAGATAGTGAGGAACCCTCCCTGCCCCAATGTCTCTACGCTGTCCCCAGTCTGCAGGGAGGAATGCTGCCTGGAGAGGCCAAGACTGCCAAGCAGACAGTCCTGGGGGCTCCCCACCCCACCTATCAGCAGTGAGGTCTCCAGAAACACCCTTCATCTATACCTTTGTGATGTCCTTTACGGTGGCCTGGTACATTTCTCTGAGTTTTACGGCTGCTCAAACAAATTAATTGTGCTTGATAAGGTGGTTGTGGGAGTTCCAGTTGATACCAGTTGGTCAAAAGCACAGGTAAAAACAACCTGAGGCTTTCAATAGGAATCTATCAAAAGTGGAGGTGGCAGTGTTGGAAACCAAGCTGTCAGCCTATGGGATCTGACACTGCCTCCAGGTAGAGCTGGCCCCGAAATGGATCGGAGGGCACGCAGCAGTATCTACTGCACAACTGTTTGCGTGGTGTGCGGAGGAGAAGCTGAGTCTGACTCGCTTTCCCTTTTATGTACTCAGGTGTCAGACCTAAAAACTATCCTTCAAACTCTTGATTTTTTTTTTTTTTTTTAATGATACAGGGAAGTAAAACTCCCAACCTGACCTGGATGAGTTCATGTTCTCGAAAACTGAAGAATGAATTTTAGGAACAAACGGAGGCTGAGGATAGAACTTTATTGGAAAGAAAAGCTTCTGTCAGAGAGGGACAGAAGGGGGACCCGAGCGGGTTGCCCGAAAACGATTTTGTTTTTCTAAGAGTTTGTTGAGGCTTTCATAATTTAGGTATTTGAACCACTTAGAGATACTTTTTATAGATGACGTAAGGGTCTAACATCAATCTTGTGCACATAAAGGTTCACTCTCACTTGAGGCCTCGCCATTGTCTTTGCTCAAGTGATACCCCAACTGGTCTAGCATATTCATCCTTCTGCCAGTACCATAGTCTTTTTTAAAAATGTTATTTAATTAAAACATGTTGACAGTTCATTCAGCTTTCAATCTCCAACCTTGGAGAGTGGCTATAGCACATACCATGGCTTTAATCTTCCCCTTTCCCACCCTTCCCTCTCTCCCTCCTCCTCCAGTCCCATCACATCTCTCATTCCAGTTGATATATACATTTTTTTTTTTTTTTTTTTTTTGTGGAACCAGGGATTGAACTCAGGCCTTTGCGCTTGCCAGGGAAGCGCTTATTTCATTGAGCCATCTCCCCAGACCCCCAGTTGATATTATTGATCTTAGTTCATGTCATGGCATGCATTTTGAGGGTACCAGATTGCTCTCCCCTTGCCGTGTTCCCTTGGACCACTTCCCTATTGCAAGTGCTCCATCTCCTTGACCCTTCTATCCATCTTTATTATTCTGTTGTACTTTGCCTCAGTCAGATGAGAGATGCCATGCAGTGTGTAAGCATGTGTGTCTGGCTTATTTTACCCCACACTCTGTTTTCCAGGTGTATTCATTTTCTGCAAATGTTCCAAATATATAATTCCTTATAGCAGAGCAGTATTGCATTACACACCGATACCACATTTTTGTTATCCAGCTATTTATGGGTATCCAGGCTGTTTCTAAGATTTGGCTGAACTGCTGTAAACTGTATGGATGTACTGCTGCTGGACGATGTCTTAAGCTCTTTGGGGAAGATCCCTCGCACACATAATTTCTAATTTCAGTATTTTGAGGATTCTTATAAGGACTTTCATAATGGCTGTACCAGCAGCAAAGGAGGGTCCTTCTTTCAACACAGCCTGGCCGGGCGTGGTGGCGCATGCCTGTAATCCCAGCACTAGGGAGGCTGAGGCAGGAGGATTGTTGTGAGTTCGAGACCAGCCTGAGCTACAAAGTGAGCTTGAGGCCAGCCTGAACTGCATAGTGAGACCCTGTCTCAAAAAGGCAAAAAAA
>PVKA01001617.1:31107-90138 GCA_004027165.1 Ctenomys sociabilis | reverse complement strand
TTTAAGATTGTTTTTACTATTCCTGGTCCCTTGCATTTCCATATGAACTCTGGGGCGGGCCTGCCATTCCTTTAATAAAGGCAGCTGCGATTCTGATGAGGTCTGCACGGAGTCTGTAGATAAGCCCAATGAGCACTGTCACCTGAGTACCAAGTCCTGCAAGCCATGAACCTGAGATCTTTATTTATGTCTTCTTTAATGTCTTTAGAAGTTTTGCACATTAAAGAAACTTAGCCGCTTGTGTGTGACTTATTTTATTCTTCTTTTTTTATTTTTATTTTTTGGGCAGAACCAGGGATTGAACTCAGGCCCTTGCGCTTGCCAGGGAAGCGTTTATTCCACTGAGCCATCTCCCCAGCCTGTTAATTTATTATTTCTGATGTGATTAAAAATTGAACTTCGTTCTTAATTTCTTTTTTGGGGTTCACTGTAAACGCATTGAAAACAATTTTTTACATAGTGATCTTATACTTTGTAATCCTGCTGAATTAACTTATTTGCTCTAATAGTCTTTCTGTAGATCTCTCAGGATTTTCTATATGCACAGCTATGTCACCTGCAGGACATGTTAGCTCCTCTGTTCCCACCTGGGGGCTTCTTGCTCCTTCCTTGCCCATCTGCCCCAACTCAACCCTCTACCCTAAAGTCACATGTGAGGGGAAGGAGCACATAACTTTGTCTTGCTGTTGACTAGAGCAACTCAGAGAGCTATTTCTTAGAACAAAACTTGGACATTATTAGGCTTTGAGGGAAAAGACTCAAAGGGCAAGGAGACTAAGGAGAGGAATGTGCTGACAGAAAGGCCTACGACAGGTGGGCAGAAACAAGGTCCCTTCTTTGGGAGGTAGAAGCACGGGTGAGCTGAGCCGAGGGCAAGAAGCTGCTCCTCATGCCGACACATCCACCTCTCCTGACAAACACAGATCGCCAGGGAAGGGCCTGAGTAAGCCCCCTTCATGAAATCTGCCCGGTGAGGGTCCAGCCCTCTCCCTTTCCTGGCTGTCTGCTCTGTGAGGCATCACCAAGGGCCTCTCCTGCCCCCAAGCTCTCCTGCACCTTGTCCTGTTTGTGTTCTGTCACTGTGTGGGCTCGTCGGCAGGATGAAATATGCTGAAAACATGCACTGACCGCGGCCCAATTTCTTGACCTTGAAGCTGGGTGTCTAGATCTGTTTCTTCCTTGAAAGGGAGGAGGAGGCCTTTGCCAACTTTTGTCTTGCTCTGCCCTCCTGAAGAGAAGACAGAGCCTCCTGCCACATCCATTTTCCCTCAGGGCTGCGCTTGAGGCAGCAGTGACACACCTGCCTCACCACACAGCAAGGGGCTCGGACCCCCTTGTGGGAGCCCTACAGGAAAGCAGCCGCTGCAGACAGCCAAGGTGGTTTGGGCAGAATTGAAGTTTATTTGCTGCAGTTCCTTGGTGCTAGTTTACAAGGCAAAAACAAATGAACAAAAACAATTGGAATAATAATTATAATTTTTAAAAAAACCCTGTCAACAACTTTCAGTCACTTCTTTATATTCTGTATTTTGACAATTTTTTTTTTAAAACAAATACAAAATAATCTAAAAGAAAAACTATACATGGATTATTTACACCTCTGATAAATACACAAATACTGATCCAGGTGCTTCTCTGTCCAGGAAACATCAGTGAGAACCACTGTGAGGGCCCGGGCCTGCTGGAAGGGCTCTGGCTGGCACTGCTCTGGTTCTCCTGGGTTTCCAGCCTGGCCCACTTCCACCAACTTCACAAGCTTTAGGTGAAGGCTTGTAGCCACTCCAGGAAGGATCTACAGGAAGGGGCCAGAATGCCAACCCTGCCCCACCCCCACCCTTCTGCAAAGCTATTTCCAGAGACCCTCCCTACCCTATGGAGTCTGAGGAGCCAGCCCACAGCACTGTAAGGCCCAGGCTCCTCCGCACTGACCTGGATGTGTAGAGGGTGTGCTGAGGTGCCAGCCCTACTGCTCTGCCTGGCCACGGGGCAGGAGCTGCCCTTGAGAGTCCCTGAGAGAACGGCCGGAGAGCACTGCGATTCGGAGCTCCCTTTACTCCACACAGGAGGGCGGCCCACTCACACACACTGTAGGGGCAGGAGGGACAGTGACTGACCTCTCATTCCACTGCCCCTTGCTGAGCAGACCAAGCCCGCCCCTCCCCCCAGGTCACCACACAGCGCACCAGAGGAACCCCATTAGGGCCGTTTTGAGGCAGAAAAGGCTGAAGCCCTATGGGGATCAGGGAAGACCTACTCCTTCCTCTAGAACGAGGAGTGGAGTTTGGGGATAAGAAAGCAAAACCAGATAGGAACCAGTGAGATAACCCCAGAACCTTCTGGGATAACCTCCTCACAGTTTTGGTTATTAGGTATTTAGCTCAAGGAAAATGCTGACTTTCTATTTGAAGCCCAGCAAGACCTAGGTTCTGAGGGAGAAAGACGATGACACTTCCAGTCAGTCCTGTCCCCTCCCCTCCTGGAGCCCCGCAGGCACTTGGGCGAGAGCTGCCCTCGACACCCATGCGAGTCCTCCCTGCACTGCTGCATGCTGTCAGCCCTCTCCTGCCCAGAGTGGCCACTGAGCAGCACTTCTGGGCAGGTGGCGGCTGGCACTGCCAGGCGGAGCCCGTGGCAGCCTAGGAGCCCTTCTCCAGGGGGTCTCCAGACAGGCAGGGCAGCTGTGTTTTGTTTCTTCTTAGAAAACAAAAATAGATCTTTATAGTACGTGGCTTCACTTCCTTTCCAGCTCCTCATGTATCCATACAAGTGTATGTGCTAGGGAGGAAGGCAGGCTCCGAGCAGGAGGGACTGAGGCACGCAGGCTCAGCTCACGCATACCTGCTGAGCAGGGAGCGCAGCTGCCCTGTGCCAGTTCTCTGCTCCAAAGAGAAAGGTCCAGAGCCTGTGCTTGCAGGCTTCTGTCCCCTTTCCAGTGACAACTGCCGGCCCCTCCTCCCCTTAAAGAATTGCAGAAGCTGAAGCTATTCTGTAAAACTCAGGCAGGGCTGGCCAAGGACACCTCTGCTCTGCAGGGCTCATTAGTGGAGGCGCAGCAGAAAGGCCACAGCTCTGCAGATAGGATGGCACCTCGTGAGTACTCAGTGTCTCTTGGTGGAAGAGACCTTCTTTTTTCGTGCTGCAAGCATCTCGTAGAAAGGGTCCCTGCTGATGGCTGCTCTGGAGCACAGAAAATGGGAGAAAACAGCAAGTAAGGGACAGAACTGGAAGGCCTGGTGTGTCTCACTCAATTGTTACCATGGTGACCAAGTCAGAGTCCTTAGCACTTGCCATGTCTATACAGTGGTTGTGAAAGAGATGCATATACATGGGATGAAATGACAAGACAGGGCTTGTGCCTATTTCAATCTCATACTACATATTCTCATGGCTGTGTTCTAATGTAGGTCTTACCAGCCACATGATGGTAGCCCCTGCCAGGTGGGTGATGGCACTGGAGCCATTACATTCCTTGAGTTGACTAAGAACATGTTCACCAGGGTCAATGTGTCCATAGCTCTCAGGAAGCATCAAGAACAGGTGGTGAAAGCTTCACCAATGATAGAATCACCACCTGAAGCAGCTTGCTCAAGGAATCTGCCCTGGCGACAGCTGCCATCAGGGAAGCTGCCAGAGACCAGTGTGCCAGGATCTGGGAGTCGCTCTTTACACAGAAGCTTCAGTGCCTTTCCTCAGGAGACTTAAGGGACTCCATGTACTACAGACAATTAATCTGGAACCCCTCCTAGGGAGACATGCAAGGTACAAATCCAAAAGCTAGAACTGAGGCAGGGGCAAGAGGCGAGAGCCATGGGCTAGTGAAAGCAGATGCCACTTACTTGATGCATTTAATCCACTCTTCCTTCTCTTCAGGTGTAGGGGCTGAGATTCGGTACACGGTGTGGTTTCCTTCTACCACCCGCCCATCGGCCTCAGTCTTACAGGCTTTGATGACTTGGTCTTTATTGTCAGGGATGTAGAGCTCAAAGCAGTTCTGTGATTAAAAAGGAGAAGAGTGTGACAGACAGTCTTAGGAAGCTGCTGCCCAAGGAGACACTCATTTTTTTTTTCCCAGAAAACTATTCTGATCATCATAAAATATAGGCAATGCATATTTTCTTATGGATGAGAGAAACTGGAGGCAAACTGTATGGACTGGGTATCCCAGCAAAGACCAGCTGGCCTGACAGATGTTAGTGCGATTCCTAACAGACAGGAAATATGGTTGCTTGCTGCCTCTTAAAACCAACCTGAAACCACGATAGCATTCCCAGCAAAGCAAAAATATTTACAAGGTGTCCTGAGGATAAAATATAGCCGGTTCAGCTGTAAGCGTCTGCTGCTGCCATTTAAGGAGGCCAATCTCTGCACCTTTATGTAGGCTTGAACCCTAAAGATAACTTTAAGTTAGCCTAGGGCTGCAGAGATAGCTTGGTGGCCTAAGTGCCTGCCTGGAAAGTTCAGGGACCTGAGTTCCATCCCTGGTAACATATGCTGTGCCAGCCCTGAAACCCAGCATGGTGGTGCACAACTGTAATGCCAGCACTAGGGAGGCTGGGCCAGGAGGATCACTATAAGTGTGAACTGCATAGTGAGACCCTCTATAAACAAAAAGAAAAAAAGAAAAGCCTAAACTGAAGGCAGGATAATATTTTCCAAGTTGTGCTTTTCTTAAACAGTCTTTCGGGCTGAGGAGATGGCTCAGTGGAATAAGCGCTTCCCTGGCAAGAACAAGGGCCTGAGTTTAAACAGTCTTTCACATTTCTTTTGTTTTTTCAAAGAACTGTTGCACATCTCCCTTTTCCCCAAGAAAATATCTCCACAGAAATACTTACTGGTTTCTTGGAGTCCTCCACCTCCCGGATGCTCAGGTTTTCCAGCGGGATGATCCCACGGGGCTCCTTATCCTGTGAAGCAGCGCAGACAGAAGATCACTTAAAGGCCATGTGCTGTTGTGTCCTTCCCTCTCTGCTGTCCCCCTGCACAGCAGTGGACATCAGCTTCAGGCTTGCCCCCAGCATTAACAGTGAGGACACAGCCAAGAAGCTCCTAGGTGTCACACAGGACCCAGAAGGCAGAAGGCTAGAGGTTCAACGGGCTCTGTCACAATCAGGCTCTGTCACAATTGTCTGGCATGTGTCTCCAGCTGGGAGTATGTCAGATCCCTTCCTCTGCAAAGGGCTGCCCTTTCCTGGCTTCTCACCTAGTCCCCCTCCTCTCAGCCTTGGTTCTGTGCCAGCGACTCCTGGAAGCCCTTCCCAGCCTCCGCCTAGGCCCTTCTGTCCTGCCCCAATGCTGGGACTGCAGCTGTGTCACTGCCTTTACCTGCCTTGATGACCAGACTATGAGACCCTCACAGTGCCAGAGCCTCCCTGACAGCCCCTCCTGGATCCATCCTCCCATGCGGCAGGGAGCTGTGCGCCAGCCTCACCCTCCTGATCTCTCCAGCCCCTCAGCCAGTGCTCGCCTCCACAATGACACCAAAGCTATCATTTTGTAAACTTTCATATTTGATCAGTGTTAACACATGCACAAAATCAACCAGTTCTACATGTTTTGTAAAAGCAAAAAATAGTATTTAAGCCATTCTTTTTTTTTTTTTTTTTTTTTTTTTGCAATACCAGGGATTGAACTCAGGACCCTGTGCTTGCCAGGCAAGCACTTATTCTACTGAGCTATCTCCCTGCCATTCTCACCCCTGCCCCTATGGCAACTATTCCTTAGAATCCTAGAACATCATGCCTGCTGCTCTGTGCATGTCTGATTTTAGATGCATCTGTAGAGGGGTCTCCTTCTCTCACCCTATCCTACCAGGACCATCTGGCCAGATCCTCACAGATTTCCCCAGACCCTCTGTGCTCTTCAGACTGTTCTATGATGGCCTCTTGGCTTTTCCTTTCTGGAAAGCTTCCTCTGGCACCAAAAACCACTTTGGTGGGGGTTACCTTTTTTCATAGAATGCCCCCAATCTTGTCAACTATCCTTTCCTGTGCTAATTCATATCAGGCAAAACACTAATTTTAACTTCCCAGCAAAATCCCTGTCTGCTCTGGAAGGACATCACTGACGGCCCCTCCTGGAGTTAGAGTCTGCCCTCCTTACCCCACCATGACTCTACTTCTTACAGCCAAAGCTCTGTTTTACTGAGCATACCAGCCGTGGCGAGCACATCCTGCTAGCATCCTCAGAGAGGGCTGGAAATGCTCTCACAAGACTGACAAACTGGTGAGGCGACAGCCCAGGTGGAGATTACCCCCTCTGGAACTGGGAAGCATGGTGGCCTGACTGTTCTTGACCAAATTTTTTTGGCTACCACTGCTTTTCTGCAGGACTTCTGTGCTCTGATGCTCCACCAGGACATGGACTTGGCGTGGACCTATTTCTAACCAGTATGCAAGCATCTGGTAAGCTTTTCAACTTGAAAACACATGTTTTCAAGGGAAAGTTTATAAACAAGTTCTTGGCCTTTTTTTAAGAAATGAAACTTCCTTTACTATTTCCCATCTTTTTTGTATTTCAATTCTTTTTAGGAGATTTTTTGAATGTTTTTTCTTCTGGTGAGCTTTTATGTCCAGCACCTTTTTGGTTTCCAAGGGCTTATGTGGACCATCCTGCTGAGGGATTTGCTATGGCACCTGTTTTCAGCTGCAGTGGGTCACCTCAAAAGTGCAGAAGAGGTCCTTGCTGTGTTGGGAAGGCTTCCCCTACAGTCCAGTCCATCGGCCTCCCTTCGATGGGTGGGACTCACCACTTGGAGAGAGCAGTGGCAGGCTGCTGAGCATGGGGCTGTGCACTCCCTACAGGGCCCCTCTCATGAGGCTGTCCAGGGAGGCCCACTCCAGGTCTCTGCTTTTTCTTTTACTACTGAGTACTACCCGCCCGCAACTCCCCCTCGTCTGCCCAATTACAGGCCTGTCTCGCTGCACCTGAGAAGACAGGGCAGAAAACGTGGATATCTGTGTACATCCACAGATGTACCTGTGTACATCTGCCACCCCACCCATAACTGCCTAACCTTCCTCAGTCCGACACACCTGGTGTCACTCTCTCCTGACAATGGGCCCCACTCTTCCTGGCCGCGGAGGGTCTGTGCTCAGGGAATGAAATGCAGGCCCTAATGGAACCAGTTCCTCAGCCCTGTCCCGGAAGCTCCCCTGACTCCAGCTTCCTCCTGTCCTGTCCAGTGTTACCATCTAGCGCCTCCCTTGCAAGGATTCTGCTGTGTTAACTAAGCAGAGGCACTGCCAGGTGAGCAGGAAGGGATTCCAAGAGTTACAACATGGGCCTCTTGGGGATGTGACTCCATTCACACTCTTAAGGCTGCTGAGGCTGAGACCTGAGAGTTATGTCTGCATGACATACTCTGGACCCAAGACAATTTTAAACCCAAAGGATTTACTCCTGCGGCCTTCTGTCCAGAACAGGGATCCTGCGGGTAGTCTGCTGCCACTACCTCTCCTTCCTCGCCTGTCCTGGCAGGTGCTCCCCACTCTGCTGATACTTATCTTGCCGCTGAGAATGGCTGGAGAGTGGGCCAGCTACCTGGGAGCACAGCCATCTCGCAGGGCATGAGCAGGTGGACTGAGAGCTACACCACAAAAGCCCCAGTATCAAAACAGTTCCTCTGACTTGGATCCCCATCCTGGAATTTTTAACTGCATCCCAGGGACTGGGTCAACTCAGGACTGAGCATGCTCAGTGTGCACAAAACCCAGGGTTTCACTGCCAGCACCAACACGGAATAACGGAACTGGGGGGAAGTGCCAAGTCTAGGAAGACTCACTGCCCTGCTCAGAGATGGCTCGTTCATGCTCAGCCACCCCCCCATCACCCTGACAGGAACAGAATTAGCAATACTAATGTGTTTGGCTTATTTAACTTGTCTTAAGAGCAATTACCATGTAAAAATAATATGTGTTCATTTTCAAGAACTGAAAATGCTGCTGAAAACAAAGAAGAAAGTGTTTTAAAACTCCAAATCCAATCACTAATGAATTATTACTACTGTTGGGAGGTAATTTTATGTGTATACAGAGAGAGGAGGAGGAATAGGTTTTAGGAAAATGGGCTACTCTACATGGCATTGTCATGATAGACATTCTACTTCAATTATACAGAACTTAAGAAAAAAATGAAACAAACTGAAAAGTACTGACCGTTAAACTAAATTTTCTTTACTGTAAGATATTTTCTAAAATAACCATATTCAAATTTTTTAAAAAAGCTTATGAAAAATCTTAAGAGGTTTTCATTTTAACAGTTTTTCCTCCTCCTTCTCCCTTCCCCCTCCCCTTCTTCTTCGAGACAGGGTCTCACGGTGTAGTCTAAGCTGGCCTCAAGCTCAGCGACCTTCCTGCCTCAGCTTACCGAGTCCTGGGATTACAGGCATGTGCCCCTATATCCAGCCTAACAGCTCTTGACTCCTTGTTTTGAAAGGTAAGTGCCATTTCCCAACTCTCCATGCACCTCTTTCTGCTCCTGGCTCCTGTTGCTCATTTCCTTCTTAAGCTGCCCAGATATATGGCACACAGATCCTGCCCTGCAGCCAACTCCCAGCTATTCGGCTGCAGATCTATACTGAGGAAATCCACTTTACATCTCAGGATAGCTCTATATTAGTTCTGCATTTCAGTGTACTTTAGCATTGGTTTTATATTTAAGAATTTTTTTTTTTACATTCAAGTGTATTTAAATATCAGTTCCTTAAGCATATGTATTAGTTCTACATTTAAATATAGTAACATTCTATTTTCAGCATGTTTTAGCACCAGTCCTATATCTCAGTGTATTTTGGCACTACTTCCACACGTCAGTGTATTTCAGTACTAGTTCTATATTTACATGTATTTAAGAATTAGTTCAGGTTGTGGATAAGTGAGCTGGGCCGAGCTGCAGGGTCAGCTACAAGGAAGACAGGCAAGTGGGCAAGTGGGCGGCCAAACTCCCCAGTGGGCCTGGGTGGCTTCAGTCCTCCACGCCATGCCCTAGAGACCTCCCAAGACAATGGGGGGAGTGAGGGTGAGGAGATGCCAGCTCAGAGGTATTAGTACCATGTCCCACATGATCACAGGCATTGGCAGGAGGCCCATTCTCACTAGGTCCAAGTGAACGCCTACTATTGTGGAGTCAAAAACTAGAAATAAGGGGCCAGGGAGATGGCTCAGTAGTAAAAGTGCTTCCCTGGAAAGCACAAGGGCCTGAGTTCAATCCCTGGTTCCATGAAAAAAAAAAGATAGAAACTGGAAATAAGGCCAACTGTCATCAGCAGGTGGGCCCCTGAGGCTAATGGCACAGCAGCTGCAGTAAGGCAGCCAGGACTCTGCTGAAGGCGAAGGAGCAAGCTCCGCAAGACAAGGACTACGTGCTGAGCAGTTACAGCTTTCTCAGCTCTAGAAATTCATTAGATAAGAATGAATAATTAATCATCTGTATGCACCTAAAGCTACAACTTTCTAAGAATCCACCACTATCATCTCAGAAGCTATAAGTTAAACCAACATTTTTATCTCTTATGGAACATTATTATGAAGTTTCCGGAATGTCTCAATCCAGCATCCTAAAATTTCACAGATCTCTAACTATAAATGTCTCATACTGCATCTACAGAGGAAATGGCTCCTTTGTATAAAAAGACCCCTCAGCACCATGCCTGCCACACAGTGGGAGGCACATACGTTGCTTTAAAAGTTATGACGACACCAAAGCCAAAAATCACAGAAAGCTTTCCTAGTTTTTCTTTTGCTGTTTCTAAATAGCACACAGCATCAGGCACAAATGCATGTGACTGTAATCCCAGTACTGTGGGCAGCTGAGGCAAGATCACAGGCCCTGCCTGGCCAACTCAGTGACTTAGCTTCTGGAAAAAAGTCTGGGGAGTGTAGCTCAGGTGCGAAGATGGGGAGTTCAAGCCTGATACTGCAAAAGTAAAAATACGAATGATACATATGTTTAGATAAAAACAGTAAGTAATAGCTACTGGTTTACTTAGTATAAAAGACAAAGCTGGGTCATAAGGTCTTTTTATCAGAGGGGAACTCAGGTTATAAAACACCAGACTTTCTTTTTTTTCTTTTTGAGATAGGGCCTCACTGTGTGCCCTAGGCTGGCCCCTAACCACCAATAATCTAGTGGTCCCAGCCCGCTGATGCTGCTGGTCCCTGACAAGCCTGCCAAGTCACTGAGCTGCTTCACAGTGCTGCAGCCTCAATGTCACAGGCAGAAGAGCACCTCTGCATGGCTGGCCAAGCCATCTAGAAGCCTCTGGCCATGCTGCAGGCGCTGTTCAACTGTCACAGACAACCCAGAGCCAGTCTCCTCAGGAATGACCACCGGGTGCTCAGAGCCACCAAGAAGCCTGGGACAAGTGGCCCTGGGGTTGGTACTGTTCACCCAATGCTTGGGGACTGGACACCCAGAAACACTACAGAGCCCACAAAAGGTTTCACAAGCACACTGCTCCATGTCCAGAGCTAAGAAGGAGGCCAGGGAGCACTCAGGCCTAGCAACCAATCACCTAGCAAAGCAAAAGGTCCTTTAGGAAGTCTCCCTAGGCTTCACTACCAAGAGCACAAAGACATCAAAGAACCCAGGGCAAGGCTCAGCAGACCTTGCCACCAAAAACCTAGAGATAGCAAGAGCCCAGGGGAAGGCCAGGACACGTGCACCCAGGCCCAACCATCACTCCTGGAAATCATTCCGCTGAGGGCCTTGTACAAGTCCGGTTCTGTGGTCAATGCAGGCCATCAGGCTGTCCTCTCCTGAAGCCCCTGGTGCTGGCTTTCCTGAGCAGCCAGTCCCCTATGATCCCTCCCTTCTGGTACCTACACAATCTAGACCTTCACACAACAGACCTTCATGATGGGAGGAGATACCATGACAACACATTTTGAACTTTCCACTTGCCTTCAGGGTCTTGGCAATGAAGTGTGAGATGTATTCTTTTGACAATGAACAGCTTTTCACCATGATGTGGTTAGATGAGGAGATTCATGTGCCATTATCATCCCAGTTGGAGCTGGAAGTCTTTAGGATTTGAGTGAAACCAAAATTCTGAACTCCTAATTCATGTATTCCCTTGTGTACCAGAAAGCCCTGGAGTAGCCTGTCCAAGAGAGGATAAACCCACCTTTTGCAGAGCCACACACCCCTGGAGGAAGCTTTATCCTGCCAATGGTCACAGTTCTTCAAGCCAAGGGTTTCAGTAACTGTGCTCGTTGTACCAACTGTACTGGCCACATATGGGGGCTTGTGTGCCAGGAACATAAGCTGTGCCAGCCATAAACTCTCTGCTTGTAAGTGCCACAAATGTCACAATTAAATGTGGGTGGCACTCTTTCCCCCTAGAGCCCACGATGCCCAGGCACTCAGAGTGTTCACAGACAGTAGTTCTACCTAATCCCCGAGTCACGGGAGCTTGGACCATGCTGGTGAAGAAAGGCGGCAGTGAGCACCAGGGCAAAGCAGCAAGGCTCTGCAAAAAAGCAACAGACCAGTTCCAGTCTGCTGACTTTGATTTGCCCCAGGTAATGGAGGGAGGAAGTTACACAAAGTACTACTGTCCTAATTTTTTAAAAAAAAACCTTTTTATGCAACAAAAGTTCTGAAAAAAAGTTTGTTAGTAACAATGAGGATACTGACTGAGCACAGGGAAAGAAAAACATATTTTTTCTTTTTTTCTCTTTTTATTTTCCCCTTCTTTCCTTTCCCTCCCCATTATTTTTTCTTCCTATTTCATAATATGTATTATACATTTTGGTCCTATTTTACACTCTTGACATTTTTTAATCATTTATTTATTTGGTACAGGGTCTCGCTACGCAGCTCGGACTCATAATCATCCTCCTGTCTCAGCCTCCCAGAGTGCTGGGATTACAAGCAGGCACCACCATGCCTGGTTTTGGTGCTAGCACAGCATCTCTGGGGTTTTGGGGCTGCCACGCCATGTGGTCCTGGGGATGGAATCCAGTCCTTGAGCTTGCCAGGCAGGCGCTTAGACCACCAAGCTATCTCCCCAATCCCCTTTTTTTACACTTTTGATTTCTACCACCAGAAAAACAAAGGTGGTATTTACATGTGTGCACAATTTATTTCACTTAAGAGAACGGTCTCAAGGTACATCCATTTACCCAGAAAATGTCTCAAACTTATCCTTCTTTATGACAGAGTGGTACTCCAATTGTATTAAAAAAAAAAATCTTCCTTATCCATTCCATCAAACAGCATTTGGGCCATTTCCAAGATTTGACCCTTACAAATGGTGCATGCACCACTGGTATGATGCTTCTAATTCTTTTGGGAAGCTACTAAGAAGGGGAACAGCTGGGTCCAATGAAACCTATTATCCTAGTATTTTGAGGACTCTCCACACTAACTTCCACAGTGGTTGTACCCATTGAGGGAGGCTGAAGATGGTAGGATACTGCCGGGAGCACTGAGAACATTGATCTAAACAGGGCTGTCTTTCAAGTTTGGAAAATCAGATAAACATACAGCATTCTCTGTCTATAAAAGCTCTAAATATACTTAATAAAAGTGCCAAAAGTGTGTCCTGAAGTTTTCAGCAAGACCCAAAGGAGGAGTTAGGCTGCCATGCTCAGAAGGGACCTGGTGCCCAGGGGCATCCAGTCTTCCCAAATGTTGACCAGGCAATGACGGAGCAGATGCAAGCAACGCCCAAAGCCAATCACTTCTGAGGGTTTGGCTGGGACAACTCTAGTGAGCCTGTGCAGCTGATGATGACATTGCGAGAGGGTTGATCAATCTGGACTTGGAGGTTCTGACTCTAGTGCTACGCTTCTGATGCCTGCAGTAGAATGTACCTGATCCTCGTTTTTCAGCTCTGCATTCTGCTTATATTGCTACTTAATGCATGGACTATTTCTATTTGATACTTACAAGAACCAAGTATTACATCTAAATGTAACTACAAAACGGAAATTAAAACTAGCTTCCCAATAATCAGGCTGAAATTTAATTACACTGGTTCTTCAGAGGTCTACTGATCAGTACTAAAGTAACCTTCTTTGTTCAAAGGAAGTATTGTTGCTTTTAAAAGAAAGTATCTGTCACATTAAGGCATATAAGTGGGATTATACCATACACCTACCATAACTTTTGTCATTCTATGTTAGATTATTTTGCAGTTTAATTTTGGAATAAGGGGTTAATTTAAAATAATTTTTATATTGCCAATTAGTTTTGGAGTTTATATCTTAAAATCCAGCTATAAATTTTCTTATATCCTGAATAAGTACATTGGATAATTACATTATTGGTTTTTAAGGCAACAGTAATTGAATTACTTTTATATTTCAGCAAATTTTGTTATCAGTTCTAATTAGGCATATTTTGGTACTAGTTTTTATATTTAAGTTTCAGTTGCATAACTGAGAACATTTTAGTATTTCTTCTATTAAATGTACTTGCGCATCAGTCCTATATTTAAGCACATCTCTGCACTCCCGAGTCATGTGACATCACGGTATCAATGCACCCTGGGTGTCAGCACATCTGGCTTCGGTCCTGATGTGAGGCTACCACAGCGCCTGTTCTACATTTGAGTGAATCGATTTGGCCACCACTCTTCTGCTTCCTATGTCTTTTCCTCCAGTCACTCCTTTCCTGGCTGGCTTGTCACTGACAAGCCGTGTTTCTCAAGAAGGCTCTGCAAGGGGCTGGGGATTTAGCTCAGCGGCACAGTGCCTGCCAGGAAAGTGCTATCTGATGATGCTGCAGGGTGAGCTTTGTTCTATGAATGTTAATATGGCTAGACAGAGGCCCACAGTCACTGAAGGCTGCTGTGATGCTCTGCTCCTCCAGCCAAAGTGCCAGGGGTCTTGCTGCACTTGGCAGGCCGACCCTGGGCCAAGCTCCCTAAAGAGCCACCTGAACAAGTGGTTGTTTCTTCTGAAGCACATTGCAGGGTTGTTTTTGGTTTTCTCTCCTTTTCAGAGAAATATTCTCATTGACTCATCACATCTTTGATTTTTCAAGTGCCAATTATTTTGGTGCTTAATTAATGACCTAGCTGGCTAATGACTGTTGGGACTTATGACTGGAACAGTTCTATACAGCTTGTTTATAAACAAGTCTCAGTGTCCTTTTCTTTTTTTTGGTACAGTATACCTTAATTATATAGTACTATGATTTTTTATTGTACAGTCCAGTACAATCCAGTTTTATTGTTATACATTACAGCCTTATACAAATAAAAGCCAAGTTGTCCAGTTGAGCTTTAACCATTTCTTTGTCCTGAACATGGTAATACCCCTACTGTACACAGCTCCTCCTTAGTGACCACATCAGCTAATGACCTAGTTTCACGACTGGAGCTGAGGCACCAAACTGGGAATGTATTGGGACTGCCTCCTTCATGGCTTTATTCTAATTTTTTAAAAATTATCTTTTTCAGATACAATACCCGTGACTGGCTAAAGTCTTTCTTCTAGGACAGTACTAATGTTTTTAGCTAACGTGCTCCACTCTTTAAAGTGTGAGTCTAACTGTTATTAAGCTAGTTAGCTGTAATCCTACTGCTGTGCAGTTATACTAGGAGTGGATGGGTGGCTCTCCCGTGCTTCAAGTCTGAAACCTCCCTGTTCTGCCTTTCTAGCCTCATCCTGGTGATTCCTTGACTGCTGTCCTTGTTCCCCTCGTGGAAGCACTCACCTGCCTGCAGTGGAGGACCAGGTGCTTTGCCCTCTAGCACTTTCCGTAAAACCACAGAGAAGGGCAAGTGTTGGGAGGGCTCTTCAGAGGCTCCCTGAGCACCGCTCTCCTCTGGCCCACCAGGGAATGTGGTCTCATGGATGGGAAGGCCCTTGCTGCAGTTCCTCAATTGCACACACGTCTTGGGCCTTGGCCTTCAGCACAGTACACGCGGCTTGTTTGTTTCTAGTTTCACCAGTTTCTGGCTATAGCAGCCCTTATTGCTCCAGGTCAGAGAGCAAACCACCGCAAGTCCCGGCACTGGGGTCTCTGCTCCTCTGGCTATTGCTGTTTTCCCACTAACCCAGTCATCCCTTTCCTTGTATGGTCACTACTTCTTCCCATACATTGCTAGTTGGTTGCTGTCTGGGTCAGTGATTCTGTATGGAAGCTTGGATCTACCACCTTTAGCCTGATGACATCTTTCAGAACCTGCCCTAAAAAGTTTTACTTCTAATTTTTACTCTCATAGGCTATTGTTATAAAAGAAATGCATATGTAACACAGACTTGTGGTTAAGTCTCTTGGTGCTGACTAAAACCCAAGAGAACTATGGTTTGAGAAAATTTCAATTTCTTAAAAATCCAGAAATTACTTGGGAGATAGCTCAGTGGCATTAAGTACCTGCCTCACAAGCACAAGGTCCTGAGTTTAATTCCCTGGTACCACACACTTACAAACAAAACAAAACAACTCCTCCAAATTACCTTTTCCCATTTTATTTTACTTCCTTTCCCTCTATTACATATTTTACCCCTTGATGCTTCACCCAAATTAAATCCTTCAACATCTCTGCTATTCCAGAAAATATGAATTTCTCTCCAAATCATGATTATTTTCTTTTTCTTTTCCATGTGCCTTTCAATAAAGCCACAAACTCTTTTTGGCAATGGCTTTAAGTCTGTTCTTGCTAGCCCAGCTCTGAATTGGCTCCTAACGCTGTCTTTCCTCTGGGCCCTGTGATCCCCAACCCCTCCTTGAACTAGGTGCTGCCTATGAGCCCTGGCTCCATGCGAGGTGCTCCATACCCTGACACTTACCTGAATTCTCCCACTTGCTTCAACTGCACCCAGACCTACACCCAAAGAGCTGAAGGATAAAACCAAACACTTCCCAAGGATCACTCTAACCATTTTGGTTTAGAAACAGCCCTGGCCCACCCCACCTCAACACTGGTGCTCACCGTAGTATATTCAAAGTAGTAAAGGCAGTTGTCAGTCAGAATGAACCAGCGTCTCTTCCAGGTCTTTACCCTGCCACCTGCAGTGCAAAAAGAGATGCACTTGGACAACAGACACCCGGGCAAGCACAGGCTCCAGCACACACACAGCTCTCTTATCAGGAAGGAGGGGAAGAGGAGGGAGTGTTGGGGGTAACATTTAGACCATGGCAAAGTTTGCATCAGTGACAAGACACAGCCAAGACAGAAGCATCTTTCAGAGTGAGAGTCTGTGATATGAGCAGAGCAAGCGTGTCCAGGTGACACCCCAAGATGACTTCAGACAGCAAGATGAGCATGTGGGGAGGAGGAAACCCAGGGGAGCAATGACAGGCAACACAAATGTGCCTTTGGCTACAGAAGCCAACCAAAGCCATGTGTGGCAGAAATGGGCAAAGAAAAGAGGAAAGGATAAGGTCAGCACCTTGGTGCAGGCTACGCTGCTCCTGACAATCACCTGGGCGCCCAAGGAGGTGCTATGGGAATGACTAGAGGGCAGGAACAGAGGCAAGGCACTGTGACCTCTTCACAGTCACACCCAGCTTTCCGGGGCATGAATCAAACTGCTGCAGCTTTACCCCCCAACCTAGCTTCATGGTAAATTCTATACTGGCCTTAGCCCACTGAGCTTGTGTCCTGAAAATAAAATCTCCCAGAGCCTTGGTGAGAATCAAAGCAGGATTCCTCCATCAGGAAAGAAGTGGCTTGTGTAGAGAAGTCAGCTCAGGAGCTTTGCAATTCCAGGGTCTTGTTGGAGAATTACAACAAAAAAAGCTAGAAGAGGTAAGCATGGGCAGCTAAGCACTAACCATGGCTTCCTTCAGCCCTTTAACATCCTTCAATAGTAAGCTGTGTGAGTCCTGAAGTTAGGCTGCCCCTTTTCGCTGGAGTCATATCCTCACTCAAGTCATGGGCAGGAGCCCCTCGTCCTCCACTTACCTCAGGTCATGAGGAAGCTTTCTTGACAAGAATCATATGAAATTATCCTTATTCCTTCCTGTGTCAGGATAAGCACAGCATTCCACAAACACTGTACCCTGGACTTTCTAGCATGTGCCCTTGTGCTCAGACTCCACCTGCAAAGAGCACCATCTTCTCCTCTTTCTGCAGTGTGCATCTCACAGGGCTCTGCCCCATACCCTCTCACCTCCTCACAAACAGCCCAGCAAGGAGTAGGGTGGCCTCACAGGGACTGTGTCCAAATGCCAAGACCTGCAAACTCTCCCAGAGTGTACAGGCAATGGCATGGGAAGAATATCCTGTAGAAGAGCACACGACATGGACTTTCTTCCCCAAGTGACAGCTCTGCTTCAGTGACTTAAATCCAGGAGAGAGGTTTGAGAGGGACCATTAACTGCAAGGTTCTAGAGGACAGACTTAGGCTCCAAGGGCGTGAGCTCTGTAAGCATAGTCCACCTGCTGCCCAGATGGCGTGCGTGTCAGGCAGTGACTCTCCTCCTCACCATGATTTGTAAGAGCCCAAAGGTAAAGTGGATGAGTTAAGAAAAAACCCTAAAAGATAAGGACATGCATGTGGACAACAGGAACGGCTAGGCAGAATTAAAATGAATAAGGAAGAGGAAAAAGGTAGGGAATGTGTTCAGAACTTGAGCCAGTATGTTCTTAAAAAAGGAACTCCCTCCCACACTACAGTCAGAGAGTTAAGGTCTCCCAGCGTGAGGGAGATGATTCCTCTCGTTGGGTTGGGCACCTGTGGCCACCACACCATGCTGACCTCCCATGCAAGTTTATCCCAGGGGACACTGTAACTCAGGAGATCATGGAAAAAGTGCTCCAGATGCCAAGAAGACAAGATGGAGGGAAATCAAGGAGAAGAGGCAAAGCTGGGAGAAGCTCTCTGATTTATAAAAGTTTTGTCACCTCCCCTGGACAATTTGCTGTGCCTCAGAGCTCTCTATATGAAGCACTGCTGCGAGCCCATGGGAAACATTTCCATGTGGGAAGAAAAACAGACATGGAACAAGCGGACACATAGCTGTGCAGCTAGCACAGTCCCTGTGGAACTCACAGGACCTCCCCCTGCCAGCTCCTCAGGCCTGCCCAAAACCCCCTTAGCTATGACAGCCCAAAACTTTCTTCCTAGCTGCTGAAAACAGCTTAGCAAGTCCCCCCAAATGCTTGAGTAAATGCAAGTGTTTGGGGGGGTTCTTAGGTGAGTCTCTGCTCAGGGCATTCCTAGGCACAAACCCAAGGAGTTCTTGAGCTCCCCTAAGTGAGCAGAGAGTAGACACCAAAATGAAACCAAGAGGCCAATTTCAGGTTTTAGGAAAAAGTCTCACTGCAAGTAAGGGGTATGAAAAACAAAGGAAAATATAAACATAAAACTTGAGGCTTTAAGGCCCTCCCCTGACATCCAGGTAATTAAATTAAAGACTGAAGGTAGAGTTTCTGGTTTCAGGGTTCCTTAAACTTCACTAAGCATTATTTCAAATTTGGGAAATACCATTTCCCTTCTTCATACAAAGGCAGAAGTCCTGTCATTTAAGCTTTTCTAAACTTGATTATCAACCCTGGTGTCAGAGGCAGCAGGCTCTGGGAAGTTGTGGTTTCAGTCTCTTCTTTCTCTCTGCTTCACTTGAGGAACTATCTGCCGTGAAGTTGATTTGTGGGTGTCAATTTTGAACAGCAGGTGCCTGGCCCTCCCTCAAAGAGAGTGTAGCCGGTCCCTTCTCTGCTGTACAGACCCGTGCAGAGCATGTGTTCTTGCAAGGCCAGGTGCATCAAAGCTACTCTGCATCTTGGTACCTCACTGTCTGCTCTCCTATCTCTCCTCTCGGGAAGGAGAACATGGACATCACTCTAAACCCTTGGTCCTGGCCCGTTCCCTAGGGACTGTACAATAAGTTAGAAGCAGCGTTAACACTACCACCAGCAATTAAAAAAAACGAAATAACCAAAATAACAAAATAAGAAAACACTGCAGCGATGACAGTGGCCTGGGCAGAGCGAGCGAGCAGGTTGCGGGTTACATACCTCCTGGAGTTTGGGGCAAGGAAAAGGAGAGCCAAAATCATGGAAACATACAAATGAGGGAGAAAAGAAAATTAAAACAAAGAAATTAAAGCCGATTCCTTCATCCTAAAGTGCAATGTATCAGTCACATTCATGTCTGCCTGTGGAGGAGCTGGACTGGGACAGGGGCAGCCTCGTTGTACAGGCTCTTCCCACCTGGGGAAGGCGGAACTGGAGGCATTATTGAACACAGCTCCAATGAAGCCATACATGTTTTTATGAGGCCGAATTTGTCCAGAATCTAGAGCAAAGAGGATAGAGATCTTGTACTGACTTTATTCAGATGGCTGTCACTCTCAGAGTGTGTGCACAGATGCACACATATATACCCATGAATATACATGTACATATGTGTACACACAGGAATACACACACTGATGGCTGTATGCATACACAAACATATACACACAGTACAGACAGCTGAAGTCCTGCCTTCTGCAGCACATACGCACACAGGAGTGACTTCAAGTGTGCTACAGTGAAAACACAATGTTAAAGCCCTTAGTGAAGGGCTTGATGAAGGTTTAGACAAAGTAGCGCAATGACCCAAAAATGAGTCCTATGTTTAGCTTTTAAAAAAATATACTTTTTTGAGATAGGTTCTATGTTGCCCAGGCTGGTCTTAAATTCCTGGGCTTGAAGGATCCTCCTGTCTCAGCCTCCCAGATAGCTAGAACAACAGGAGCACACCATGATGCCTGGCTTAATTTTTTTCTTTTTAAAAATATGGGATGTCTCATGAATTTGCATGGTACAAGAACCAAGATAATCTTTGCCTGTTCTAATTTTAGTATCTGAGCTGTCAAAGCTAACACTCAGCATTAGCATTTGAACAAATTCTGCTGGAGGGAAAAGTAAATCCAAACTTGGATACACTTCTAAAATTTTGTACATTTTAACTCTATCCACTTGGCAAGGAGAATGTGTAATAGAAGGTTGCCAGTGGGGTTAGTAATTTCAGAGCCTCAACTTCAAAGATTCTACTGGCTTAAAGGTCTATGACACATTGGGTAATTTAAGAGGTACATAAGGCACTGATCAGTGGTGCTTTAAGGGGAATTTATGAATTGAGTCATTATCTGTAAACACAAGCACTTGGGCTTTTCAAAGGAAATGCAAATCTTTTGCCATCCATTCTAGTCAGTAACAAGAGTCTGTTCTCGCCTTCCCAGATGGTTCAGTCATGGCCCAGAGGGTAATGAGGGTAACACTGGGTATGCCAACAAGATGGGAAAGGAGAGTCTCTAAAGGAACACCCTGTTCCTTGCCATCACAGGCAAAGGCAGGAGAAAACATAGGAAGGTCCTCTCTAGTGGCCAAAAAAAATGGATGTCACTATGTCCAGAGAGGCCAGAGATCTTTCTATGTGCTCAAATAATAATCATATGTGGACATGAATGTGCATAAAAACCCTACTAATTTTTCACTCTCTTCTTTTCAGTTTGGTTACTCAGTCACCTTCATGGCAAGGTAGAAGCTTAAATCTAGGCAATATAAACTCACATTTGGCAAAGGAAGAGGAATACATTCTCAACTCTTCGGAATGAACAAAATCATTAATGTGGCTGATTTGGATTGGAAAGGGTGGGGAACCACTGCCCGGAGAATGAGTAAGAGTGCTGTGGATTTAGCTGCAGCCAAGGGCTCTAGATTTGCCATGCAGACTGCCTGTGGGAGCCAATGCAGGAGGAGGTGATGATGTGCGGAGTGGGGCAGGAGTGCCAGGCACAAATCTGGGGTGCGGAGTAGGAAGATGGGCATGGCTGGCCACCCTCCCAAACCCAAGAGGGGCAGGGAAGGGCCCTGGTCCAGGTCTTTGGTGAAACCTCTTGAAAGAACCTGACCATAGATTTGAGAACAGACGCGCAGGGCCCAGGCACACGTGGGCATTGTTCATGGGAGAAGTCTAACCTGCTGTTCTCTGTCCCGTGAGGTGCTGGCTATGCAAACCATTCCTCTTGGAGGTGGACCCACGCTGGAATAGAATCTCCCTAGGGCTTGTCATCCACCCTTCTGCACACCATGGGTGTGTGCACACAGCTGCCTTCCTGAGTTTCCCTACAGGTGCTCCAACCCAGGGGTGTGACTTACCCAGTTTCAGCAGCCAACCTTCTCGGTCAGGATTGAAGAAAGTGTGAGTGAGATCATTCCCATCATCTTCTGGGATCTTAAAGGGCTCATTTTTTATGCTCTCATACAGATTCTGAGGTAAAAGAGAACATTCCACAGTTCTGATTCTAGAAACAATTTTTCTTCTCCCTCTCTCCACCTATTCCACGTGCACTCACTCTGTTCCCACAGTAAGCCATGTGCCCCACAGGGCTCAGTACTAGAGGAAAAGGATGACTGCTTTTGCCTTCTGGCAGTTCACAGGGACAAAGTAAGCAAGGGGCATACTGAATAACTAAGAAAGAAGAGAAAGCAGTTCGACTGACTGCCGCTCAAGCTTCTTGTTTACGATTACACACAACTTTCCCTTCTCTTGACTTTACCGCCAACTTAGGACAGTTCATGTAATTAAAGGAGCCAAAAGGAAGCACTCAACAGCTTTCTCCTCACATACAAAGACAGTCCTATTACAAGGGAATTCTTTCTCCACTAAAAGGAAGCCACTCAGGCCCTGCCTACCCGGAGCAGCTCTTCAGGCAGGTCACCGCCATCGTTGATGCCACGATTCATGGCAATGAACCTCTCCACAGTGGGCTTGTCCTTGACGTTGGGGTTGTGCAGGCTGGTGTTCAACATGATGATGGCAAAGGAGAGGACGTAGCAAGTATCTGGAGACAGAGAGGCAGCACGTGATTGGAAAGCCCTCCCAGAGGGACGGGAGATGCCAGGTAGAGTCATGAGTCCTGTCCCAAAAGAATGGCATGGGCTCTATGTGAGGACACATGCTCCCAGGTACATCCCATCTGGAAAGGGAAGGTGTGTGGAAGCATGTAAACAACAGGTACGCAGGGGGAAAGCTGAAAAACAACATGATGTATAAAAAAGTATATGAATTACCTGTAATATTATCACTGAGTAATAAGTGATTTTGTTTCATTTCCTTTATATAAATGTATCTTTATGTAATTTATCACAAATGCTATCTCACAGATACATAATTTGAATCAAACAGATACATATAGATAGATAAGAGATATAGATAAAGTCACTCGTTTAATGACCAAGTTCAGTTCCTGTGGCTAGGCTGTTAAGTGAACTGGTTGCTAAATGAAGAACTACATATAGTATGTACATTATAATAGCTAGAACAAATAAATGATCAAAGGACATTCCAACTTGATTTTACTTTCATTGCTGTAACTCTTACATGCAGTACAGTAACTGATGGAACATAAAACTATAGTACTATACTATACAGTATAATCAGCAAAATTACAGTACTGTATGAACAAGGTGCTCTATACAAAAAGACACCAAAGCTCTATAAATAAGATATACAGAACTACACATTTAGAAATGTGGTCTTACTATGCTACCCAGGCTGGCCCTGATCTGTCATCCTCCTGCCTCAAACTCCTGTGTATCTGCAATTACAGGCATACATACCTCCACACCCAGCTTCTAAAAGCATGATTAATTGTGGCTCAGAGGAACCACTATATTCTTAGTGCCTTAATGCTGGGTTTCCAGTTGCTTCCAATCTTTTACTATCATAAATAACATTAAATAAATGTTCATAGGCATGAATTTCAGCCCTTTTGTTTTAGAAATTATCCAATGCCAAGAGAAAACCTGGTGGGAAAAGCCTGCTTGTGTTGGGCTGGAAGGATGCCTCACTCACCAGTGGACTGGAACACACCACTGTTGCATTGGCAGTACCGCTGGGCAAAGGCCTCCATCATCCTGTCAATCTTCTGTGCCTCCCCAGGGAGCCGGAAGCTCCACAGGAACTGCCTGAGGGACAAGACCGGCTGTGTTCAGAACCCTCACAGACAGTTTATCTATAAACTGCTAAACTGTCAATGATTTTCAGTGTCAGAAGGCACAAGGAAATGCGTGGGGCCTCGGTCTTCTGTTACAGTAACACTGAGCATATCAGCACCAGTCCATGTCACCATTACATGAAGGGCAAAAACTTACAAAAAGTGAGAAATTAATATTTTTCTATTTCAAAAAATAGCTCTCCTCCCCAACATACAACTGAAATACAAAAAGTACGCATCTCTACCCACATAAGACAGGGTGGCAGTAAGTCGAAGTACAGCCACGGCCAGCAGGCCTAGCCCTGCACTCTCGGCAACTGCCTAAGGGCAGCACAGGAGGCAGCACTGTAACTCATACCAACAGCAGTGAAAAATGGAGGACAAACTCTCAAAAGCTACCAATGAAGATTTAGTAAAATATTCAAGCTTATATTTTTCCTTCAAAAAAGAAATAAACAACAACCTATTCTAGGGCAAGAAATTAAGGGGTTTAAATACTGAAGGGTAGAAAAGATTTCAAAATGTAAGTATACACTAGTTTGCTAAACCCCAAAAGTATAAGCCTGGAGGAAGACTGGGCAGCATCCACCCACAGAATGCAGCACCACTAAGTCCCCTGCTTCACCCTCAGGCCAGGAGACTGCCTCTTTTCAAAAGACCCTAAGACATTCACAGTCATCCCCCAAGATGATTATGCAACTTCAGTCCATCAGCCCATAGCCCAGACCCAGGGCCACAGATGTGCCTCTCTCCAAGGAGTCCCTGGGAACACATACCGCAAGGCCTGGACAAGGTTCAGGTCTGTGAATTCATGTAGCTCCACAAAGGCATGCAGGACCTGGATGTTAAACTCATCTCTATCAGGAACAGAAGAGGAAGGAAGGAAGCAGAAGTCAGATAATGATGGTGAAAACCCATCCCCCTCTGAGTGGGGGTCCCCAAACTGAGTCCTGGCATCATGTGGCCTCGAGCACTGCCACTTCCAGTCACTGGCTAAACATAAAAGCTGCCCCCACCTGCAGAACACTGCTGCCCAATGCCAGCATGGACAACAGTGCTCCCTAGGCTCTGGAGTGTGTAGGAACTTGGGCGTCCAGGCCTCACCTTTCCCCTAGGTAGTCACCAATGGCTGTTTTGTTGAGCCCTTCCCCCTTATAGAGGAACTGGGCAATGTCTTCACAGGTGTTCTTCAGCAGGTCGTTCTCTATTAAGAACTGAATGCCCTGGAGAAAGACCACAAAGCCAGTCACGCCAGCCTGCAACAGCTGGAAAGAGGAAGGAGGGAAGGGGCAGCAACAGCACAGATGCCCTGGATACAAAGTATCTGATAAGTATTCACCAATGGGAATAAAGAGCCAGGGGCACCACAGACAGAAGCCAAGGCCCTGACTCAGCCAGGCCAGGCCATAGGACAATACAGCAGCTTGGGAGAAGTGCCTCTGCGTTACCTCTGTACACCAGAAAACACCAACTTAAAACCTATGGGCCTCTGCCATTTCCTTTCTGCTTACCTTTTTAGGGTCCATGTTAAATTTCTTCCTGCCCATGGCTACCTGTTTGTTCCTCTGCATGTTTTTCCTGAAAGACAACAACCGTAGCCATTAATGCCTTGTCAGGGGAAGTTCTGGGAGGCTGTGTGGACCCCACATGCAGCCACTAACATGCAGAGATATCTGTAAGACTGGTCTAGGAAAGCAATCAACACAATTAGGTCTAAGAAACCCTGAAACATTCACTTTACTCTGTGCTCATCTGTTTTTCTGATAGGATTTTTTAAAAGTTTACCAAGGTATAATTAACCTACCTCTGTAGCATATCATTTTAAGTACATACTTGAAAGATTTTTAGTAAGCTTGCTAAATTGTGCTACCATCAACATAATCCAGTTTTAGCACATTGTCAGCAATCCATTGAAATTCCTCACACTCATCTAGTTAATCTCCTGAGATAGGATTACCTCTACCCCTAGGCAACTATCAACCTACTTTATGCCTATTTGCCACAAATTTGCCTATCCTGGACATTTCATATGAACAGTATCATACAATAACTGACTTTTGCATCGGGCTCCTTTCACTTAGCATAACATTTTCAAGTTCCATCCGTGCTATGCGATGTGGTGGTGTCACATTCCCTTTACCGCTGAGCAACACTGCTCTACACGGCTGTGAACATTACATCTTCCATCTGCATACCAGGAGATAAAGAGACTGTAGCTGGGGGCCATTAAGCACAAGACTGTGTCAGCATCTGTACACTTCTTGGCCTGGGCATGTGTTTTCACCTCTCCTGGGCAGGTACCTAGGGTTAGGCGTTGTGAGGTCAGATAGTTCATTTAGATCTGACTTAGAGAAACCTCCCAAGTGAGCAGCATCAGAATGAAAAACACAGATTCACAGACCATGCTTCTCACAGTGTAGTCCATCAACCCATAAGCCCAAGAGTCTCTGAAGAATCTCAGTTCTCCACACACAGTCTGAGGCCCTGCGCAGTGTACCTGTGAAGGAACCTGTGCCTTATACAATGCCAAATGTGCAAGTCCTGAGCCACTGAGTTACTTAGACATTCCAGGGGGACAGCTTAGGCATTAGAATTTTTAAGACTTCCTCCAATAATTCTTGTGTGTACCTTAATTTGGCAACTCTTGGCATCAATGACAGAGTGTTGCTCGGAAGTAAAAACATACAATGTTACTGCCTTGAGTAACCCATGGTCTTCACTGGGTAAATACACTGGCTGAGTCCATGAGAGGTTACTGTCTTGATGTTTTTGAAAGGAGCAATGGAAAGCCCTGAGAATGCCAGGAGAGCAAGACACAAGGTGACAGGAAACATGAAGGGAACATGAAGTTTCACTTCAGCTAGAACAAATGGCTGAGACCAGATGTCTGGAAATTCCTACTGAATCTAAATGGTTGGTTAAACACTTCTTTTTTCTAACTCCAGGAAGCTTACTTTAATCTGTATTTCCAAACAAAGGAAAGGTGGGCCAGAAAGGAACATAAAGGAATCTAGAGGGCAGATAGGAGCAAATTTTAGTTGGAGTGGTAGTCACAAGGGCATCTGTCAGAACCGTGGCATGCATACTTAAGATGAGTGCATTGTATTGCATATAATCTCTACCTGAATTTTTAAAAGAAAAAAATGGCCTTTTTCTGGTAATACTTACTATCTGGAGAGGCTTGGGCATATTTTCTATGTGTTTTGGTACACACATGTACATGCATGTGCACACACACACACACGTACATGCATGTGCACACACACACACACACACACACACAGGACTTAGTGTTTTGTTTGCTTGATTAAACTTCTAGGGGCACTGCAGAACACCCAGGAAATGAGTGTCAGGAACGTGGGGCAGCTCATGCCACAAAGGAAAGCCTGCTTTGCGACTGCCTGTAACAGTGTGGGCACCCTTTTGGGTACCACAGAGGCAGGACACACACTCAGTAGTGACCTTCACTGTCCCGGGCCTCACTGTGGTACCTAAGTAAAGCCCTCAGGGTTCTAGAAAACATAAAACAGACAACCCTGTCTGCTTCTGCCTGCTGCAACCCCTGCGCACTGTTCGTGCATGCCTGGGACATGCCCAGAGATGGCTAACGACCTCCACAGGTTTCCCACAGCTCTAGCACTGAGACCTGTGGCTCGAGCTCAGGCCCATGCAGCCACTTCTCTAACAGGCTCGTCTCACTTCCCAAAACAATGGCTATGGCACTGCTACTGTGACATCTTAACTAACTGGTGCTTCTGAACTCCACAAAGTTCTAAATCTTGCAGTGTAAGCACATCATTTCTATTTAATTAAATAGTATTTAGTCTTATTTCTTCAAAGGCATCAGGCCATAAGACAGTGGCCTTGTGGAACAATCAAAATAGCTACACCTCCTATCTGACTAACAAGTCCTATCTATGTGGACACTTAGGGATCTGAAGAATAGCACCCATTCAGGACTTTCAATATTAGAAAACTATTTTAAGTTTTAGATTTAAAAACATAAATAACCAAATTATAGCTGCCTGACTCACGCCTTCACATGTAGCTGATGAGAGCTCTAGTTTTGATAAATGTGCTAGCTGAGTGTGCTAGCTGGCTGACTGCCCACGCTCCTGACACCCATTTCCTGGGTGCTCTGCAGTGCCCCCAGAAGTTTAATCAAGCAAACAGTGCACTAAATCTTGTGTGTGTGTGTGTGTGTGTGTGTGCATGTGCACACACCAAAACACACAGAAGGAAAATATGCCAAAGCCTCTCCAGATGAGTATTACTTTTAGAATCAGAAAAGAGCCATTTTTTCTTTCAAAAATTCAGGCAGAGATTACATCCAACACAATGCACACACCTTAAGTGAGCATTTGTGCTTAACATCATACCACCTGACCAACTGTTTTTCCCAACTGGTTATACTCTCTTGTTCTGGTTAGCACTTGCCAACACCAGGCACCACCAAACGGTTCTGACAAATGGCCTGTGACTCCCACGCCAACTGAAGCCTGCGCTCCTATTTGCCCTCTAAGTTCCCTCATGTTCCTTTCTGGCCCACCTTCCCCTTGCCATCATGAGGTAGTTCTTGCTATGATATTTTTAAAATTTTATTTTATTTTAAAGGTAAAAACAAAAGCAAGAACAAAACCCAGAAACAAAGACAGAAACAGGATGCATACAACAATACATATGTTACTGATTTTCAAAAGCAGAATAGTTGATTAATGATAGCTGGTAAACTGCTCTGATTCCCACCACCATCGCATGGCTTCTTCTGCCTCAGAACCCCACGAGCTGCAAGTGTGGCTTCTCCAGGTCACTGCAGTGCTCCCGAGATCCACCCACACGGCTGCAGGCAGGCATTCGCTCTGTTACGTTCCCAAGTCACATATGAGATCCCTTCCTTCCCATCACTCACCTGTTGGTAGGCATTTAGGCTTTTTCTAGTTTGGGGCTATTTCAGAATGGGAATGCTGCAAGTATTCTTATGCAAGTCTTTTTGGAAACATGTATTCATTTTTCTGGATAAATACATAGGTGATGAACTGGTAGGAGCCAGCCAGCATTTGTGCTTAACATCATACCAACTGACCAACTGTTTTCCCAACTAGTTATACTCTCTTGTTCTGGTTAGCACTCGCCAACACCAGGTACCACCTATCTTTTTTTGTTTATTTGTACTTTTTATTATTATTTGTAAAGAAAATCTTTTTAATTTCAGCCAAACTAACAGGTGTAAAATCACAAATCTAGACAGGTTTTTTTTACTTTGTTTTTGTCTTTGTCTTTTTGAGACAAGGTCTCTCTATGCAGCTCAAGCTGGCCTTGAGTAACACAGACTGGCTTTGAACTCACAAGGATCCTCCTGCCTCATAGGCATGAGCCACCATGCCAGTTTTACGTCATACCCCTTCACACCTAACGATAATGAGCATTTTTTTCATGTGTCTATCATACATACAGCTTTCTGTGCAAAGTCCCTGCCCTGTTCAGGACTTTGCCGATCTTCTATTTGGGCAGTCATGTTAATTACTGAATTACATGTGTTTTTTGGATATCTATTCTGGATACAGGCCCTTTTTTGCATATATACATATACATGACAGATATCTTTTCCTATACTGTAGTTTGCCGATTCATTTCCGTTTTAACAGTTATCCCTTATAAAAACAGCAGTCATAAATTTGATGAACTCTTAATTTATCTAATTCTTGCACACTATGATTTTTTTGAATTAAAGTATAAAAACTATAATCCAAATACCCAAGATGACAATTCAGAGAGTGGAAGCAATGAACTGCAACACACAGCCTCACTCATCCCTAATGGCACCGTGCACAGGAGTTTAAAACAACAAACCAAAAAGCCAGACAGGAAGACTTAGGCTTAGAAAAACAGATATGGAGCATACTAGAAACAGCCCGTTATCACATCAGGCACGTAGGAAATGGTCTGGAAACCCCGTTCAAAACTAAACTCTCAAAAGTAACTAATGTTTTACATCATAAAACACACCTGCAGAGTTCTTGTTTGCACTGTAATTTAATGTCTTCTCTTTAGTATTAGGGATGTGCAAACAAGGTAAAAAAAAAAAAAAAAATGTACCCAGACAGAACTGGGCATACTAGCCTTTCAAAATTCAACCAGTAGTGCACACTAAGCTTTTCCTTTACCTAAAGTAATAACAGAGACTTTATGATACAAACACAATAGCCAAGAAATAGTATCCCACACAGAAATGGTAGAACACTGAAGGCTTCGTGAGGCCTCTGAAATTGTCTAGTTTCATTCTGCAAATGTAAAAAGCACCTCTGGCAGCAAAAGATGAGCTGTGTGCATGCACCAGGATGCAGGATGGGACTATAGGTAGGAAAATCCACTTTCTTCATGGGGCCAATGTGTGGGAAGAAGGGCAGCGCACACCAAGGAGCCCCGCCTTGAGGCCCCCAGCAACAGGGCAGACTCACCTCTCCTCTGTGGATCCGAGGCTTTCAATTTCATTAGCAACTTCTGCTATCTCGTCCTTGAGCCTCTGCAAGGAGATGATTCAGAGTGACCCAGCAGGCCAATGGGACACTTCCAAAGCCTCATGTAACTCTCTCCACCCAAGACAATGTGAAGCGCAGCAAAATGAAACATAAAAAAGGAACCAAAAAAAAAAAAAAAAAAAAAAAAAAAAAAAAAAAAAAAAAAAAAAAAAAAAAAAAAAAAAAAAAAATCCAAAGACTGGGAAAATTCATGTATCCAACAAATATTGACTGTATTCCTAGGAAAGAATAAGCAGGCTGGAAATTGGTCACATGCACAGGGGTAAGGTGAAGCCAAAGTGCCTAAAGCAGTCAGTCCATTTCAGTCCTGGGGAAAGCATCTTGCCTGAGACAATTCCAATCACTAGACACTAGGCAACCCTGTGTCTTGTGATAGTAACTTAGTTAAGAGTATAAATAAAGCCCCTACTGTGGTTCCTCAGTTTCTCTTATGGAAAGAGGCCTCCACCTAACCTTGGTTTTTATCTCATCTATTTTTCTAACTCCCCTCACCATTTTCCCTGGGACCATAGAGAACTGTGAAGGTTGCAGCAGGAAAAGACAGCTCCTGGCCTCAGAGTCCAGGGGGTAGGTAGGAAAGGAGTTTATACACACACACACTGTGTAAAACCAACTTGTATGGGTGCTTTCATTCTTATCCTAGAAGGAAGAAACTGAAGTCCACATAACCAAAACTTCTCAAGTTACCTTGCAGAACAGTGGTGGAGCTAGGACCTGCATGGGGGACCAGGGAACGCGTTGGCAGCAGTGAGGACTTCGATCAAGGTCCCTCAAGCTCTGACAACCTGCAGTAGGATAACCTCACAAATTGCTTAGAATTTCTTTTTTTTTGCTTAGAATTTCTGAGATCCCACTTCCTTGCCTGCAGATCTGCAAAGGTGAATGTGGGTCCAAAATGCCTCTAGACAATGTTCCAGTATCTAGACATAAACAGTGTGTCGCAGCTATTTCTACTTCAGGCCACCTCCCCGTGTCCTCCTACCTGAATGTCGGCCAGCAGCTCCTGCTTTCTCCGTCGGATGTTCTCCAGCTCTTGCCGCTCTTCTGCAGTGAGGTCACTAGGAACTGTAAAGAGAAGGCAAGTGTTACTAAGAGAGCCTTAGCCTCACCAAAAATGAAGAAAAATCCAGAAACATAAAAGAACACAGATATCAGGAAGACCGAAGTCAGCTTTAGAAATGACCTACTGCTAAGAATCATTCTGGCTCTAATTCTCAGCAGGTTTGCTAAAGAAAGGAAGGGCTCTCAATTATACAGAAAAGTTCTGAGAAGGGAATGCTTGGAAAGAAAAGACTTCTGCTAAGGGTTAAGTCAGGCTGGCTGTAAGTGACAACAGTGGGCTTCAGCTGGCTGCATGGCCAAGTTCTCCCTTCTAGCTGGAGACTTCAGGCTGCTGCTGATTCAGTCTCAGCTGTCTCATGGTTAAGGCATAAGCAGTTGGTGAAGTGGCACATGCTCTAATCTCAGAAGTTTGAGAGGTTGAGGCAGAAGGATTGCAAGCTTGAGTCCCACCTGAACTACTTAGTGACTTGGCAAAACCTTATCTCAAAATAAAAAATAAAAGGACTGGGAATGTTGGTCACTTCAAAGGCTCTGGGCTCAACCAGCAGCACAACACAACAGAACAAAACCACACAACAAAAAACTCAAAACTGAATGACCCTGTGTTGAATTGCAGCAGCAGAAATGGGTTTGGGGGACAGCTGTATATCACATGAGTATCTTTTTGTCATTTCAGAGAGGGATGGGGGTAGGAGACTATTATTTGGTAAAATAGCCCTTAACTCTGGATACGAGACTTTCTGCTTCACACCCTTCTGCATGGCTTGAAGGTGCTCTGATCATCGAGCAAAGCTACTTGAATTCCCACGTCACAGTTCCTGCCATGAAACGTTTGCACAACCCTCCGCTGAGTGAGTCCCCACATCCCTTCAATATGGGGAGCCAGGGAGCCCTCCAAAACAACGCCCTAAGTGCTGTGGGAACCAGGTGGCTGGATGGAAAAACAACTAGGCAAGCCGGGTGCAAACCCTACTCCAGTCTATGCAGACACTAGGCCTTTCACAGAAGCTACTCTCCTGCTCTGGGCCACACTGCAGCCTCATACGGTGGCCATGCTACCTCTCACTTTCCAGGACACTTTGAAGACAAAGCAGAGATCAGGCGCACCCCTCCATGTTCCAAGCCCCCAGTGATGGCAGAAGCTACAACAGCACCAGATCTGTACCTGTGTCTCTAGATGCCCGTGCATGCACTTAATGCCTTCCCTAAAACTTGAGTGCACCACCTTGCACTGAACCCAGGTCTCTTACAGCCTGAACTGTGGCAGTGCCTATATGAGTTTCTTTTCCCTTCCTTACAATTTCACAGAAGTTCATGAATAGAAGGGATGGAGCAGCATGATACCAGATTTCATCACACTGCTCAGAACAGCATGCAACCAAAAATTTAAAGTTTATGAATTACATATTTCTGCAACTTTATTTAATATTTCTGGGTTGTGGGCCATCAAGAAAAACTGAATCCTCAGACAACTTGGGGTAAATAAAGTGCCTCAGACCTTCTGCAGCAAGGCACAGAGCACCCATATCCTTGGGAGACATTTTCTTGCACTTCAGTAGGTTTCTGGATGACCCAAAGCTGTACTGCACAGAGTGAGGGCCACGAGCCCTGGGTACCACAGCACACTTGAAATATGGCCACCCACCTTGACATACACTGTCTATATAAAATAAATATGTCTTCAATAATATTTTACATTGATACAATAGTAACTTGATTAGCTATATTATTTTAATTGCCCTACAGGAGCTACTAGGAAACAAAACTGCATTTATAAATCACGCCATATCCCACAGGCAGCTCCACGTTGGAAGGACTCCTCTGTTCAAGGGCACAGCTGGCACACACACTGCCTGTGGCTCTGAGGCCTCATCTGCCACATGAGAGCAGCTACATCCTCATAAAGGTTACTTCAGACAGCAGGAACCTTCATAGGAACAAGGGCTGCAATGGAGTCTGCAGCCCAGGCAGCTAGCTCCAGTCCACCACGGGCTCCCTCTTCAGCAGACCTCCCTTCCCAGTTGTCGAAGTATTCTTTGAACTCCTCCAATGCACAGTAAGAAATGCACTTTACATCACAGTGCAGTCTCCTATAAAAAATTATGAAAATACTTCACAACACATGGGATGCACTGATATTTGCTGTTATGTCACTTTAGTGTCCTCAAGGTCCTAAATAAATTCCATAGCCACCAACGCACTGCACCCTATGGTGTACATGCATGCCTCTACTTTACAGGCCAGAGGACACTGCACAGAGCAGCTTCTTACAGACCACTAGAGCCCACCAAGGCCACCTCCTCATGACAGGCCTTCGCTGAAATTGAGCATTTGGGAGGCCCCTCCAAAGGCGATGCAGGACCAGCCCTCTAATTGCAACCCACATCAGCGAGGACCTGAGTTCATCTCATCAGCTGTATAACACAACTAAGAAACAGAAAAGCTGGACACATAAAAACTACTGTGCAGTGAGAAGACTGGAAGTAAACCACAAAGAAGGGACACTTGCAGAAAAAGAATACACTCTTGTACATTAAACATTTTTGCCTCTAGCACAGTCCAAAAATCACATAAGTCAAGAAAAGACCAAAGCAGCTGAGGTCTCTTATAGAAGCAAATAAAAGACCTGCAAACATTAGCAGCAAATCCACCCATTCAGTAGAATAATTAAAAACAAACAAACAAACAAACAAAAAAATCACAAGTATTCAAAATAAAGATCCAGAAGTTCAAAGAGTAAAGATCCTAAAATCTCCACTGGGAGTAGAAAGGCGGTTCACTAGACACTCAGAAGGAAGAAGCAGACGAGTACTAGGAATATGACAATGAAATGGGGATGGTGGAGATGGGCCTTCAGAACTGGAAAATCACCAACCCTAGAGCTATCAGCCAACTCAGGACCAACCAGAATCATCTCAGACACCAAGGAGCAAAAAACCAACCTCTTGTGCAGCCCTGCCAAAGAAACGAAGATGTGGGTCCCAGGGATGGGAGGCCCAGGACCAAGGATGCCAAGGGCACCTGCCGGGATGGAGAGCGCTGTGTACAGGAGGCTGTCCCCAAGAACAGAGTGGACTGGAGGTAAGGCACAAATGAAAAGCAGCTGTGGAACTCGTGTGAGATGAGGAGGCATCATCTGGTCTCCTCTTAACTAAATGCAAGTGCTTGGAAATGAGAAAAGCAGAACTAAGAAGAAGCACAGAGGGAAGGAAAAAAAAGCACCCTGTGGGGAGGGGCTGCCCAGCTCCTGGGTGAAGGCGCATGCCTGCCAAGGATCACTGGACACTGCTAATTTTCAGAACCAACCTACAGACAAAGCATAATAGATAGAGCCAAGTTAAACAACAGAAGTTACTTCTCTTGGCATTTGGGAGGCTGAGGCAAGAGGATTACCACAAATTTGAAGCCAGCCTAGACTGCATACAGCCTGAACTACATAGCAAAACTCTGTCTCAAAAAATAAATAAATAAATAAAAACAAACCAAGGCTGGGGATATAACTCAGTGGCACAAGCGCCTGCCTGGCAAGTGCAAGGTCCCGAGTTCGATCCCTAGTACTGCCAAAAACAAACAAACAAACAAAAATTTAATTTTTATCGACTATAATACTGGCATGAAGGAAGAGCTGACAAACGTTAAGGGGGAAGAGGGCATAATGAGACAAACAGGCCAACAGGAGGTAGGAATATGGGTATGGACCCTGGAGGAAGAATTCAGGCTATAACAGCATTTACAGAAACTTCAAAGGTGAAAACAAAGGAACCAAAACACGTGATAAACTATCAAAAAAGCAACAAAATGATAGGAGTTGTATCCTTGTCCAAGGTAGGAGGAAGACAGGAGACAATCTTTAATTTTGACAAAATTATCAGTGACATAAGAACTTGGCAGCACCTACCAGAAAGAGTTCCCTAAGAGCACCTGTTTCAGGAGTAGGTCGGGGAATGGAGAGAAGAGGCATAGGGGCCCTGAACACTTGCCTTAGCATAATAAGCACTTGTACTATATGGCTTGAAAGTGAAAGACACAAACGTTAGTCTATGGTTATTAGTAAAGACAGGCCTTGTTATCTTGTCAGGAGAGGCTTCTAGCCAGTTTACAGCTAGAATAAGCAAGGCTTTTGTTAGTGTTTATTTTGATCCAAGCTCCTGACATTAATCATGTGATTTCTAAATTACTTCTTCATCTTATATTTAAGTAACATTAAGTTACACTGTTGCTTCCCTTTTGATTTAACAAATCAATGCAATAGCTTTTTTGTGTGTATGAGGGTTTTGCCATGTAGTCAGATTAGCCTTGAACTCACTATCCAAGGCTGGCCTCAAATCATGACAATCCTCCTGTCTCATCCTCCTGAGAGCTGGTAATATGGGCGCAAGCCACCATGCCCAGCTCAAATCCTTATTCAAGTCTTCATTCTTGAGCTTTATTCTTAAACTGCCCATGAAAAAAAAAAAAAAAAAAAAAAAAACCCAGTGACAAGAGGCTTGGTTCCATCTCATAGAACCAAGGATTAGCACTGTTGCTGGGGTGCTCATGGTGTGACTTGTCCTGAGGACTTCAGCTGCCAACCTGGTGATGCTGGAAGGTAGCAGGTGAAGAGGTACCCAGTGACCACATCCAGTCTGCACCAGGGCCTAGAAGGAAGCCTATCTGTGTAGATCAAGAGCAGCTGGGCAGGACGGGCCAGATGGCAAAGTGACAAACAACTGCTCCCTCCCCCACTGCCACGTGCTGCAGCCACACTTCTGTGCCAGAGAGGCAGCTAAACCCTTTCTCTAAAAGAATGGATGGTGGGGAGGGCAGCAGGTTGTCCCTGCCACCAGCCTGAGTACAAAGACGATGGGTCAGAGAAGGAGTTGTCCCGATACATCATCACCCACCCTCTGCCCAGCCCTGGGAATCCATGCCCACAAAGGATAATTTGCAAGGTGTCCGGCTGGCAGTCAGATGGATGGTGCCACATCAGGCCCCTCACCCTTCCTTTCCAGGTTTCCAATTTAATGAAGGGGATTAAAGGGACAAAAAACAACAAGGGGCCATTGTGCTCGCTGTGAATAGAAAAGCCACACAAGGGAAGCTTTCATTTATTTATTTATTTAAATGTTGCTTTGCAGATTTTAACAGTAGGCAGAAAGCAGCACTGAAATGGGTTGCAGTCAGCACATACAAAGGAAGACTGTCTTAAAGGGACAGCATGCTCTTTCCAAGCCAGGGGAAGGTAAATGAGCCCAAGGAAGGCGGTGGTCTGAAACCCTGCTCTGCTGCTGCGGCTGCTGCCGTGGAAGCTCCACTAAGGCCCATTGAAGATAAAGCTCCTGTGTCAGCAGGCTCTGTTTAGTGGACACACAGCAGCTGCTCTCCAAATGGACAGCGGTGCCTTAAATCCCTGCAGATGCTGCAAAGTCTGAGGGTTCTAGGTGTGCATTGGGATGAGACCTCACTCTCCAAAAGCATCCTGAGACCTCCGGGCCCCTCTGCCTGGTTTTAAAATATAACACTTGCCTCATTTTTCCTACCAAAATAATTAACCAGCATCCTTTCATGACCTACCTCTCAGTAGTGTAAAAAGAGGTCACATTTAAACTATCATAAAATATTTAGAAAAGTAAGGTCCACTTTTAGAGAAGCGAGGTCCTTCTGAAAGGCCCACTTCCCTTACCTGCAGAAAACAGAAATACACAAAAAATAAAACTGCACTTATTCTACTCAGGTCATGGAGGAGCTCAGCCTTCTTCCAAACCCAGCCCTTAGGGTAAAGAGCCCTACCCTTTTGCAGTGCTAGAGTTTCCTGGACACTAAATCATACCACACACACACATCTAAGCCCTCCCTAAAACAGTGGCAGTTATGAAGTGAAGCCCATGTTCCTCACACCCTCCCCAGAACTGGCACCTGCTTTTGAGGGCCAAGTGGCCATTCACTACTACATTTCTATGGTCAAGAGTGCAGACACAGGAGACGGCCTGCTTGAGAGGACACACTCCTCCAGCCTCCCAGGTGCACCAGCCCAGGGCTCTCAGGCTAGAAAACTTCAGAGGCCAGGGGGTGGTGGCAGCACTGGGCACCAGCTAGTGAGACCTCAACTGCAGGGCCGGGGCCTGTCCACCTCTAGAGGTGCAAATCACTTTGTCTTCTGCTAAATTCTAGTGACCTGAAATCTGAAGAAAAACTGCAAAGGACAGAAGAAACTCAAGGTTTGGATCTATATCAGTGTTTAGCAACTGGGCCTTGGAACTACTACTCTCCACTACTGGCATCACTGTGAGAGTCAAGTGTGGGCTAAAGACACAACAGCAGATACAAGCGAAGTGTCCATCAGAGTCTCACAGGCAGGTGCAGTCTGCAGTCTTCTCCAATTTCTTCGTTCTAGGCCACTGCTACTCACTGAGCCCACACATGTGCTGCTGCCTCATAGCTGTATAGACCTACCTCTTCCTGTAGGAACCACAGCCCCAGGAGATACCTACAGCCTCATGGGGCATCTCAGGAGCGTTGTTAAGGAACCCATAGCTCAGGACCCTGCCCAGCCAGTGGCGCTGACATACTGCCTTGGGCTCAGGGCCCAGCTCTGCACTCACCAGCTCTGTGACCCTGTGCAACTATCTCAGTTCTCTGTTCCTCAAGACAGGCAGCAAGACAAGGAGTTGAGTCCAAAAGCAGCTCTTAGGCCCAGCCAGCTGACACATCAGAGAACAAGGACCACCTGTATGAAATGATGCCTGGTAAACCAGAAACTGCAGGATAAGAGGACCTCACCATGAGACCCCCTTGGCACTGCAGAAGAGGTAGAACCAGATCAAAGCAGCTGCAGATTGAAAAGCAACAGCAAAATTCTCCCAGGTCATTACTGCAAATAGAGAGTAGGTTAGTTTGAGAGAATTTTTTTCCTGAAAATAGCAACTTTCAGCTTTCACAGAACTCAAGTCCATGCCGAGACAAATGTACGCCTGGCGTTGTGTCTTTAAGACATGGATAAGAAGGCAACCAAGACTGAGAGCATCTTCTAGATAAAAGGTAACAGAGACAGAGGCAAAACAAAAAACTGTTTGATTCAGAATTTCATGGAAAGCCACAACTTCAGAGTTCTTGGGATGCTTCTCAAGATCAGTGGACGAGAGAAGGTGGTGAGAGAAAACGGGGAGGGCCAAAGTCCCAGGCTCAGTACCACACTGATGTGTTCATCTCACACCATTATACAAAGGGGAACCAATTATATTTCTTTTCTTATACAGTCAAAATCTTAGCCTCCTTTCCAAAATTTAATACTAAATTTAGTATCATCACCCAGGCTTTCTTCTGAAAAATAAAGAAAATCCTGACACACAGTACAACACTGATGAGCACTGAAGTCACCTTCGCAAATGGGCAAAGACTGCACAGGCGCTTACGCCGCTGAGGCAGGAGCTCAAGGCCAGGCTGGGTTACATAGGGAGCAGTTGGCCAGCCTGAACTACAGAGCAAGACCCTGTCCTGAAGAACAAACAAAACAAAAGGGCAAATGCTGTTGGATTTCACTTTCCTGAGGCCCTAGAGCAGTCACATTCCTACAGACACAAGTTAGAGAGCATGCAGCTCAGTGGTACAGCACTTGCTGAGCATGTACAAAGCCCTGCGTTCCAGCCTCAGTACAAGAAATGAGGGACATTAGCAGAGACAGAAAGCAGGGAGGGGGCTGCCAGGGGACAGGGAGTTGGTGTTCAGTGGGGACAGAGCTTCTGTTTGGCAAGATGAAATAATTCTGGTGGTAGCTATACAACAATGTGAATACACTGAAAACTACAAACTGTGTACTTATAATTAAAGTTCATATTTTATATGTATCTTACAATTAAACAAACAATAACCTAACAGTATATTTTAACTTGCTAGTTCTGCTAACTTTAGTTCCTTTTCCAAGAAACTATAAATTTGACTTTTGTGAGGAGAGCTTCAAGGATCTCATTATCAACTTGTGCCCTAAGAGATTTTTAAAAGAACTTACATATTACCAAACCAAAAAGAGTTAAAGTAGTATGCAACTAACTTAAGTGATTTTCAATACTGAGAGACAAAGGTACCTTCTAGTAAACTGCCAATATAGATATTTAAACAATTCTAGCTTAAATTTTTTTCAAGGCAAAAATTATCCAATCTCCTGCCTAGAAGTACATTAAAATTTTATGGCTAATTCAGTGTGTGTGTGTGTGTGTGTGTGTGTGTGTGTGTGTGTGTGTGAGAGAGAGAGAGAGAGAGAGAGAGAGAGAGAGAGAGAGAGAGAGAAATAGACAGACAGAGAGACAGAGAGAGAATGTGTTATTTGGCATTGAACTTTGGGCCTTCTCACTGAGCTACCCTTTTTATTTTGAGACAGAATCTCCTTAAATCACTAATTTGCTCCAGTTGTACTTGAACTTTTCTTTCTTTTTTTTCGTGGAACTGGAGACTGAACTCAGACCCCTACGCTTGCCAGGCAAGCACTTATTCTACTGAGCCACCTCCCTGGCCCCTGTGCTTGAACTTGGCGCTCCTCCCACCTCAGCTTCCAGTGCCAGGGTGACAGACACGCACGCAGCTCCATGCCATGCCTGCCTGACATTCTGTATTTCTAAGGAGGACTTCATTACTGCTTTCAGTTCTAGAGACTGTTCCCAATGCACTACCCTAACAACCGGGCCTCTGAGTTCACACTGGCCAGGGTTGGGACAGGGAGGAGTCCACATGTCATTTCACCGACTTCTCTGTGACTGTGGTCAACCATGATCACTCCTCTCAAATCAGTTTCCTTGTGTATGGAATATGATATCACTATTCTAACTCAAGAATGTAAAAAAGAACATTTATTAAAAAGCTCCATAAACTATCTTATAAAGTGAAGGTATTTCTATCACATGGAGAATCAACACATTTTATCCAATAAATCCTAGAACTCAAGACTGAGTTAGCAAGGGATTCAACCAACTAACCAGAAGGAAATGAGGTCAAATTTCAAAGTTGCAACAAATTAAGTCATAAAATTTTATCCTGAAAATGTGGTTTATGAGAACAAAGTTAACATGTGCTTTCAATAACAGCTAAAAACTTATCATTGTAGGGATCTCTTCTTTTTTCTTGAAGCCGGGTTTCACAGCAGCTTTCCTCCAGCACCAGGCATCAGCCTGTCACCGCTGCTGTTTCCAAGAGAATCCTGGAGCTGAAGGCTGGGCTGTACTCAGTGAGGGACTGTCCTCTCCTGCACCAGCCTCCTGAGACAAACAGACAGTGCAGTCCTTGGCTCTCGGGGAGGTCTGGGGATTTCCCACTCCACTAGAGACCCCCTCCTCCCATGGAGCAGGGGACTGTGTCTCCAGGATGAAGCTCTGCGGCCAGCTGCAGCCACTGTCACCCTGCACAGCTGGGCCACCACACCCCTTCTGGCACCAAAAGAGGTTTGCTGGAGGTTTTAAGAATCCAGCTCTCTCACATTGCTAAAATCTATTTGTGTTCTAGGCCTTTACACCACCTTGAATTTGTCATGCTGCAGCTAGATAGGACCCCCAACTTCAACTCCTTTCAATGTGCATCACTGGAACCAGGCTGCCCACGTCCACGAAGGGCTCCAAAGCCCAGAATGAGTAAGTGAAAATCCCCTAAGCAGGTGGGCAGGCCTAGAGGGGGATTCTCAGCTGGCATTTGTCCCTGTTTCCTGCCATACTGCTTCTAACCTCATCATAGCTGACCCCAGAAATTATTATCAGCTTATTCCTAAGTACTGGTCCAAGAAGAAACTGTACTAAATGCTTGACTACCTACCCAAAAACAGGGGATAGGAACCCAAGAACAGACATGCAGAGAATCAGCCCCACATACAGCTCCCGATGCCGGCAGCAACACATAATACAGGAAGCTGCAGACCTGGGTCCACATGCCATCCACCCTGCCTCTTACCCGTGGCGAGTCCCCTCTCCAGTGGCCCCAGGGTCCTGGCAAGCCCTGGGCAGCAACATCAAAGCCTCAGCCGGTCACAGCTCTCCGCGTCAGAAGCCATGGTGGTTCTGTGCAGCGATCCCACAGGCCCAAGCTCCCTGGAGCTCCCCCAACTCTGGGTGCAGGGAGAGCTGGAGCAGGGACAGCATGTGAGTGCCAGCACAGAAGGGCAGGGGAGGAGGCGTCCAGAGACAAAAGCGAGCAGCCTAGCGCGGGTGGGAGTGAGCTGAGCCTGGTGGGGAAGGCTGGCCTGGCCCCGGGGACGGAGGCACTGAGCTGGAGCCACAGCCCTGGCTGACACAGCCTGTACTGCTCGGCTCCTTGCAGGCTTATTTCCATGAATGCAATCACACTGCCTCTCCTGCTACATCCCCTTCCGGGCCTCCTGGGGGAGGGGAGGCACCAGCACCATTCGCTCATAGGCTGCGCTTGCTTTCCTTTCCCCTGTAGAAGCAAAACCTGATGGCTTCTCTCACCAGGATGTTAACCCTTACTTCAGAGGCCCTCTCAAACAGGAGGCTGGGTCTGCAGAGGCTGCAGCAGGCAGCAGGCAGAGTAGCTCCGGTCAGACAATTCTCACACCATCCTGAAGAGGCTCCAGAGTCCTCTTGGATCCTGGGGGTGAAAGCCTCCACAGAAGCTGCCCCAGTCCCTTTGCCAGTGAGAACCTGTCTGTGACTGCATAGGCAGGCCCGCCCAGAGGCTGCTGTGCTGCACTCTAGGCTGCCCTGCTTAGGTGGGCTAGCTGGGCAAGCCAACCTTAATGACGGTTAGTGACAACAAGCGTGGCTGCTGCCTACACACAGCAGCTCCCAGAGATCAGAGGATATGAGTCACCAAGGGCACCTGTCCTGGCCCCCTAGACATAATCCACAGGCCTAAGCTCCCCAGTGAACAGGACCCAAGATGACTACAGAACACAGAGAGAAAAGCACTATCTTTGACAATAAGGGAAGAGATGCAAGGAATTTAAAACAAACACCAAATAAGCTGGGAGGAAAACAATGCAAAATAATGTACTAGACCAGGTTCTTCAATCTGGGCACTGCTGACACTTGGGGCACGCCATTCTCTGTGATGGGGGCTTCCTCCCTATGCACTGTAGGGGGTCGAGCTGTACCCTGGCCTCAACCCACTTGATGCAAATAGTGCTTACCACCACCATGGGATGAGAACACCAAAAACATCTCCTGACATCACCAAATGTCAGTGTTGCCCTAGTGATTAACGGGTGAACCCTACTCCCTCTCTCCTTCCCTGTCATCTGCCACTACAGAATCGCTGATAGAAGGCTCTACCACTTCTAACCCTGCTCTACCACTTGATATTCTCTTTGGAGGTTTACCCCAGCTGGAATATAGATGGACATCCTCATCACCATGGCAGTGCCACCAGAACCGACCCAAGTATCTGGTCTCAATCCAATCTGTTTTTTTTTTTTTTTTTTTTTTTTTGGTCTTTTTGAGACAGGGTCTCACTATGCAGTTCAGGCTGGCCTTAAACTCACTTTGTCGCTCAGGCTGGTCTCGAACTCACAACAATCCTCCTGCCTCAGCCTCCCGAGTGCTGGGATTACAGGCCTGTGCCACCACACCCGGCTTCCAATCTGTTTTTAAAGAAACAGCACAATATAATCTTATTCTTGTGTGCAAATGGTAGCACTCACTTAAAAAACTCGAACTGAGTCTGTGAAAAACAAACCCTAAAATCATTTATGAAACTTCTTTCAGTTTGCAAGTTTTAAATATAAATACATTACATAGTCCCACGTGAACACCTCCTGTCTCTCTCTCCTTCTCACGCCTAGCAGTGATACGCCTCCCATCCTGCCAGGGCAGATCCCAGCTTCTTATTCTTGTCTGCCAGGACCAAGTCCATCCTCTCTTTGGCTCCTCCTTCCTTACAGGGCACAGGCCCTGCCTCCTGTAGGCAGCCTCCCTGGTCGTTCCTGCCACTCTTCTCACTCAGCTTCAAGAGTATCCACCATCTGAAGGCCTTCTCTATTCCTTTGTCTTCTCTGAATTTGTTTGCATCATGCAATTGAACATCAGGTTACATACTTCTCTGTTCCCTGGGGATTTCAGGTGTATATGAAATTAAACTCTTGCCTTTCTGTGTTGTCTTATACCAGTGGTGGTGAACTCTTGGCTTGTGGGCCACAGCTGGCTGTTTGCTATCACCAAAAGTTCTTCTTTTTTTTTTTTTTTGGTGGGATCTGGGATTGAACTCAGGCCCTTGTGCTTGCCAGGGAAGCGCTTATTCCACTGAGCCATCTCCCCAGCCCCCAAAAGTTCTAAGAGGTTTGCCATCTCTGTCTTACATTGAATAGTCTCACTGCACTTTCCATAATCCAAGAGTTACGTCCCTTTAAGGCAATGCCACTAGGAGTTTATGTACCAGCATTTCATAGGAAGAAGGAAGTGCCACTGGGCCAGGGGATGAGAACAGTGCAGCCCATGATACTCCAAAGTAGCTCCACACAAGAACCAGGCCCAGTGCTCAGTCTCAGGGGATGCTGGGAACAAAAGGGAATCTGGGCCGGCTGAGGACAGAAAGGCCGAAGGGCAGACTATATGGGGACAGTCTGGAGGGCAAGCTGGAGGTGGCTGGTGCCTCTGAGCTTGACACAGACAGCTGATTCTACTCTGCTGTTGAGCTGGGGGTGCAATTCAAAGAGGAGCACTGCCTTCTGGAAGGGCAAGCACCGGCAGGGAGGCACTGGAGAAGAAAAGCACTGGATAGCTTCCAGCGCTCAAGAAGGAAAAGTACAGGGACAGTCATTTGCCTGGTGTGGGCAAAACACCAGCAGTGGAAGCAAAGAGTAAGTGTTTTTGCCCCCCCCCCCCAGCACTTCCTTCTCTGATACTAAGTCTCCAAAGGCACTGCTGACTCCCACCCTCTCTGGTCTCTGGCTGGGTCAGAAAGCAAATGTCACTGTCACTCTTTCTTTAATCACTGCTGACAAGGGAGGCAACAATCTGTGTCCTTCAATCGTGGCTACTGCCAACTTGGGATACATGAGGACACTGCTGGCAGGCCCTCTGCAGGTAAGAGGTGTCAGCACTGCCCCACACAGCACGCCCCAGCTCCAGCACGGTGCAGGGTACAGAGCGCAGTCGGGCCACTACCAGGTTTTCTGTCTCCTTCCCTCTTGGGTTTTTATCACTCTCCTCTGTTCTTTCTCTAAAAAGTCCTCCATGATTCTTTGGTAAAAGTAGAAGCATGAGCTGCTTCTTCAAAGAAGCACCAACTTGTATCTGCTCTTGCTCAAGAAGAGCCTCAGGGTCTCAATAGGGAAATCGATTCTACCCTTACCCCAAAAGTAGAAGTACTGCTTCCCAGTAAAGGACAGAAAGCATAGTCCAGGGCCCAGGTATGAGAGAAGCACAGGAGCAGCGCAAGTGCCGAGGAGAAGGGTAGAATGCTGAGCAGGACCCCAGCTTTCCGCATCCAGGTCAGGCCCCAGCTGCTGGCCCTCCCTGCCCACAGCCTCAGGCCAAGGCTGGAGTGGGCATGCAGGCCCAGCCGCCTGGCCAGGCTTGGTGCTAGAGGGCCACTTCGTCTCTGATGTGGCCAGCTTGTTCTCAGGGCTGTTCCTGGCAGGCCCTATGCACAGAGGCAGCTCAGACAGGGACAGAGTGACACAAAGAAGAGCAGAACCGCACAGGGGCAGGCCCCAGAGAGTCAGAAAGCAGAAGGCAGGAGGCAGGCAACAGCCTGTGCCTTTGCAATTCAGGGCAGGATGTAAAAGGCAGATTACAGAAACATAAGTAGTCAAGCATGAAAAGCCGCCCCCCCACGTCAATTTTAAGTGCACACAACAGCACAAACAACACACCATTTTCCACGAGTCAGACAGACATCAAACGTGTGGTCATGCAAATACAAGTCAAGGACAGGTGCACTGCAGTCCCACCCATGGCCACCAGTGTGACCTTGCATGCCTTCTGTAGCACCCACACACAGAACATATGGACTTGACCATTTTATTTGAACCAGAGAGCTTGGTTCATAAGCTCTCAAATATAAACTAAATTAAAATCTTAAATTATATGTAAGAATCTACTTAGTAGATATGGCACCAAAATTGCAAAAACTAAAAATTACTTTAATAGTATATGCTGATTATAGAATGAAGTGCTGTACAAATGCCAATCCTGAAACAAGACGGTACAGAACACTGTGTCAGAACTTCTGTTCCTGCAGAACACGGGACCGGTGGATGCACCGACACTGCACACCACTAAGTGAAGGGCTGTGGGCAGGAGGGAGGCTCCAAGGCCTTCCTCCCTTTCACTCTATCTGAATCTACATGGACACGACATTCAGTGTCAAGGTTTCTATTCAGAGAAGGGGCAGAAATGCCACCAGCCGTGGACAACTGCCCAGATCAACACCAATGCTGCAGCGCTGCCTGCTGAGTTCTGCTCTGACGGCCCGAAGCCCCTGGTGCAGTTGCTCCCACACCACAGTGGTTGCACAGGGGACCTTCAATCCAACTTCCCTAACCCTGAATCCTAACTCCTAGCAGAAAACACAAAGGAAAAAAAGGCTCAGACTCTATGGAAGAAAGAGGATTCAGGAGCAGCCATTAACTTGAAAAATAAACTCACAGGATTTTTCTGAGGTTAGGCATTGGGATTCTATTAATTCTCTGTAAAGAACAACAAGACACATGCAAGAGACTGTGCCCTTTTTTCAAAGGAAGGAAGGAAAGTGTGGGGTGGTCTTGGCATCCAACCCACTGCAGGGTAGCAGGACTGGATGGTGCTGCATGTCTGTCCCTCTCCTAGTTATCTCCTCAGGCTTCAGAACCAAGGATCTGTGCAGGCAGGAGAAAAATGAAGAACTAACTGGTAACTTACTGTACTGGTCAGCTTTGCTGTCACTGGGACAAAACAACTGGCAGCCACAATTTAAAGAAGAGATTTAATCAGGCTCACAGTTTCAGAGGTCTGGTCCCAGGTACTCAGGTAAAAACATCACGGCAGAAGGATGTGGTAGAATAAAACTGCTCATTGGTGGCTGGAAAGCAGAGTAGGGAGAGAACCCGAGAGGAAAGGGCCAGGAACCAGAGGCAGTCACCAAGGTCACTCCCCTGGAGCCCAAGCGTGCTTTACTAATCTGCTAGGTGTCTCCTAGTCCAGGCACACCCACAATCACAGCTGACCACCACCTGTACTAGGAAAGGGATGATCATGTCCCACAGCAGAGCTTAATGTATTCATGGCCAATGCAGGCTCCAAGAGGCCCTCAGAGCTGACTGGGGCTGGGCTAGATAACCTCAGAGCTACCTTCTAGCTCCAGAAATCTGTGACTATGCTGCTGTTAGAGAATGGTCCCAGCTAGTCACCTCATACTCAGGCTACACGATGAAGCCACATAGAAGTCCCCAAAGCTGAAGGTCCTCAAAAGGTAAGCAGAAGATGACAGAAGTCACAAAGTCCTTTCCTAAGAAAGAAACCTTAGCCACACTAATGATAGACAGAAATAAGAGCAGATACCACAACACTGCATACTCAGTGAATAAGCTTTTGGAAGTTGTTCATGGCACACAGGAAAATGAGAGACAGATACCCCTGAATACCTCCACAAGGGCCAGCCCTCCACTTCTGATAGAACCAGCTGTAGACTGTGTACAGATCTTGCTAGCACCTACCCTCATATATTGTGGGGCCTTCTGAAGCCACAGGGAGAGCTGGTTCAAAAGCGCCATGCCTCCTGCTCTGACCTGCAGATCCCAGCTTTGTCCTTTGCTCAGGGGACTGTTGTGCAGGCCAGCAAAGGCTTACAACCCCATTCCCCCCTGCCAAGACCTAAAATACCTACCTTTCCTTTCCACCAGTACTGGATTCTTAGAAAATCCCACCTGCTACTTTCCACAAACTTTTTTTTTAATTAAGAAAAATTGTATTTACTTAGAAGCATTCAGAATGTCAACAAAACAGCTGGAACTTTTTTTTTCAATTGCAGAGTGGTATTCAGTTAACAGAACAACAATTACTTTGTATAAGCTTCATCAGTGACAACTGAAGATGAAAAATTACTTACCCCTATATAACTAATTTGTGCTGTGCACCAACAAGAACCTGCTCTAAATTTCTATGCCAGTTTGCAGCCCCACACTGTGCCAGGCAAGGTTAGTGGCTACTGAAAATACCACCAGGATAGGGCTGTCTAAAGGCACACTCGGCAGTGTGTTAACTCTACAAAAAAAGACACTGTGCATTTTAAAAACAAATCCTACACAGTCTTACTTTTCAATTTTTTTTCTTTAAAAAGAGTGAGTTGTGTACAGGGGGATTAAATGCTTTATAGACAAGAAAAAAACATGCACTAGAACCAACTTATTCACCTCCTCCTCTTCCTCTTCGTCCTCCTCCTCTCTTCATCTTCCTCCTCTTCCTTTCTTCATCTTCGTCCTCCTCCTCCTCTTCATCTTTGTCCTCCTCCTCCTCTTCCTTTCTTTACCTTCCTCCTCCTCCTCCTCCTTTCTTATCAGGTTTTCCCTACCCCAGTAGGCAGCGATGTCTTCTCATGCTTCTCCTTCTTCTCCTAGGGCTGCTTGTCACCTGCTGCAGTATTATCCCACATTTCTTCCAGTCTCCTTGCGACATCACCAATGGACAGGCCAGGACGTTCTCCTTGGGCGATACTCAGAACAGAACGAGAAGGCCGAAGGAGGCCTCCTGGGCACACTGGGATCCTTGAACTTCTTTTTTGTTTCTCCTTTAGAGGAATACGAGTTTTCATTTCTCTTCCATGGTGAGCCTCGTCCTCCTTTGCCCTGACTTCGGATTTTCTTTTCTCTTCAGCAGACATGGTCTCCACCTCTCTGAGCGCTTCTTAGAAAACTCTGAGAAGTTAACGGAAGCATCTGGGTGCTTCTTCTTGTGCTCCTCTCAGCAAGTTTGCACAGAGATTGCATAGGACGACATTCTGCCTCTCGGCTTCTTAGGGTCTCCTCTGCCCATGTTCACTTGTTTTCTTCTGGCAGTCGCCTGCTGCCTGTCGGCTCTCACTGGCCCCAGTGCTGTCTTTTTGGAGCTCAATGTACTGCAAGGGCTATCCAAACTTTCTAACTGACCTCATGCAGCTGGTCAGACACATGCATATTCTACTACAAAAGGGAAAACCTGGGAGGCTGTAGAAACTATCAGAGGATAGACAAAGTAAACTTCTCAGAGGCACAGAATCCAATCCCTACTCTGTTCTTCTTCACTAAGAAGAAAAACTACCTCCAAACCTCTGTATGACATTGTGCACATTTGTTCCCAGCATGCTGAACAAGAAAGCCTGTAGTGTCAAGGCACAGCAATATCACTTCAAAACTGTTACAGCAGATAGTGACATGTTTCTTACTCTGATATGGACTCTGTACAATGCCAAACATGTTCCTGCTTAAAAATAAAGAAGTAACCATTTTTTTATTTTGCAAATAGAAATCTATATAAAGAAATGAGTAAAACTACCTATAGGGTATTAATTTAGTGTTATTGCACCTCAGATCTTCCTGCTAAGACTTCAACCTAAAAATCAAGCTGCATGCAAGATCACCCAGAGCACAAGAACAGAGTGATGGGCCACAGGCTAATCCACGGTGAGTATATTTTAGGTTCAACCTGAAAACACAGTGTCTTACTGGAGAGACATTATACTTAATTCTATTTGTACTATTTTCCTATAAACAAGTACTAGTCTAAATCCTCATGGTAGGCCGGGCGTGGTGGCGCATGCCTGTAATCCCAGCACTCGGGAGGCTGAGACAGGAGGATTGTTGCGAGTTCGAGACCAGCCTGAGCTACAAAGTGAGCTCGAGGCCAGCCTGAACTGCATAGTGAGACCCTGTCTCAAAAAGACAAAAAAATAAAAAAAATAAAAAATAAAAAAAATAAAATAAAATAAAATAAATCCTCATGGTATCTCATGGCTATAAATATTTTTCCGTGTTATTTTTAAAAAACCTGACAACAAAGACCAACCATAAACTCCCGACAGTGAGCTATTCCTTCCAGCTTACAGATGAGGCACAAGGCTCCACGAGTGTAAATAACCCATTTAAGGGAGGCTCACAGAGAAGGGAGAGGCCATTTCTCACTTTCAGTCACTGCCCAGCCCTCAGCTCCTTATTCTTCCACTGAAATTTACAGTGTCAACTACAGCCAACACTTGCTGCCCCAGAAGTAGCTCATGCTTGGAGCTGTGGCTTCAACAGCTCCAGCGCCTGCCCAGCCAATGAGGAGGGATAGGCAAGCACCTGGCTGTCCCCACAAAGCAGCAACCCAGTCATAGCAGCTGCACACATCAAGGACTGAGAAAACACCAGGGCATGCCAAGAGGATACAGAAATACCAGCTTCTGAGCCAGAACTTAGGATCAACAAATTGCCCAAGTGGAGAGCCAGGGGTGATGGTGCATGCCTGTGATCCCAGCACTTGTGAAGGCTGAGACAGTAGGATTGCTGCAAGTTTGATGCCAGCCTGGGATACTTAGCAATACCCTGTCGAGAGAGACAGAGAGAGAGAGACAGAGAGACAGAGAGACAGAGAGACAGAGAGAAGCAGAGGAAATGTACAATCCCAAGCAAGGTAAAAAGCCTGAGGACAGTGAGTATACCACATGGCAGGACCCAGGGACACTATGATGGGCTGCCCTGGGAAGAGAACATAGTGCCTATTTGTGAAGGCCACTAGGCCCTACACCAAGGAGCTTGTGCTCCATCCTAAAGAGAGGGTTAATGGAAAATCAAGGATGACTGAGCATTAAAATGATAAAGCTAACTAAAAACCAAATTTATGGCAGTTAGGGAAACAGTCTGCAATTAATTGTACTGGTTAAACCCCACAATTCTGGCATGAAAATAGGTAGAGGTATACCGGTACCAAGTAAAGCTAGAAACAAGGGATAACATTTCCAGTGTGAGGGCTGTAAGTCCGAGATTCTGCAGCAGAAAAAAGATCCGACTTCTCTAAAAATACTTTCCAAGATCCTCACTGGACCTCTATCAGATGTGAAGTCAGGAGAGTGAGCCCAGCAGAAGCAGCTCGGAGAGGCACCATGCTGACTCTCACTGCTCCCTTGCCCTGGGAGCTTAGGGACCTGCTGAGGAAACACCGGTGCTACAGTTCACCTCAGCCAGAATGCCACTAGGCTCACGGCAACAGCCCAGGGCACCCATCCCAGCAGTGGTTAGGAGGACAATGTCACCTCTCTCCTCCCAAGTAGACAACATGGGGAAAACACTAGAGGGCTGCAGGAATGGAGAAGCGCCAGGGTTACTTAACCAAAGCATAACGGACCCTAAAACTCTCCTTTTTGATCCCTGCCCCCAGAATCACTCCCCAGCTGCATTGCTCCCACAGGCCAAGGCAGCCCCTTTTGAGGCTTCTAGGCAATCGCGTGCTCATCTACCCCTTGTAGGCCTGCTGAAGCACATCTCCGGTGGATCCGAAACCAGGCTCAGCAGTCCCTGCTGTCCCTCCAGGCATCCTCACACACTGCTCCTGTACCGTCACTACAGTGTCCTCAACATAGCTCTCCTTGAGGGACACTCTAGTGAGCTTGGACTCAACTTTCAGATATAAAACTTCCCAACTCGGCAGTTCAGCCCAGATCTGGCATCAAACTTCATTACTGCCCCCTCTTCAAATGCAAAGAGATTATTATAAACACCTGTATGTCCCTCTCTAAAATCTTTCACACCATGGTATAGCTTTCCAAAGTGTCTGTGGCCACAGTCCAAGGTAGTCTGTGTCTGGAGGGGAGGCTTAACCACATGGAGGTTGTGGGTCAAGTGTTACCCTTAACATGCAGGAGTGAGCTTGTATCTCTCATGTCAGCTGGAGGGTTAAACATGTTTTATAGAGAACCAGAGAAAGAAAAGCAAAAAAGCATCTCCCAAAGAAAGCAAAAAAGGGACTCCCAGAATTGACTGTAACTTTGATGAAATCTATTTTGAAGACTTATTCTTATTTCAAACTTATCACTGTGAGCTACTTTGCTCTGCCTGTTCTAGCGCACTGAAGCACTAGGGCAGAGGTGTCCCCGTGACACGCCACATGCACACAGCTCCTCCAACGAGCGCTCTAAGCTCACCTTCCATAGTCTTTGGGAATCAGAGGCCAGCCTATCCTCTCCTCACTCACAGCTTCCCTGTTTACAGTGTGGGGTGGTGGCGCCCTGTAGGCCCTGAGACAAGGCTGCACCTAGCTTCAAAAGAGGAAGGCCGAGTTTCTCCTTAGCTACATCTAACAAAAATGGCTACCCACCCCAAATCTCACTGCCCTTTCAGTCTAGTCTCTAACTCCTTACTTTTTAGCTCCGGTTCATCTTGGAGGTATGTAGTTTCCACATCTTCTAACCTACTGCTACTCAGAGGAGTCACCAAAGCGGGAGGCTGAGTGCCACCAAGAAATAACCTCTGTGGGGCCAATATAGGGTGTGGGCGGGGGGGGGGTGTCAAAATACATTGTGCCTACACACACACACACACACACAAACACACACACACACAGCCTCAGCATGCTAACACAGCACTCTGCAGTTTTTCTCCTGAAAAGAACAAAGTAAAAACCAGAGTGAAAGCTGCTCCTTAACTCCTCCCCACATGGCACAACAGAACTATGCCCCCAGGATTTCACATTTGGATGGAACAGGCTCCTTAGACCTCCACTCCATGTGCCCCAGGACACCATGGTCCTGTCTGGGACTGGCACTCACCATCCTCCTCTTCAGTTTTAAGGACCATCTTGCTCTCCAACAGGATACAGAAAGGTTTGGGCTGTCTGGCTTTCAGAGGAAAACTGTAGCTAACTCAAAGTAAAGTTTACAGGATTCTGGCTGGGTGGGGCTGCACAGCTCAGAACTGCTTCCTGAACTGAAAGAGGACAGGCTGGCCACGCCCAGGCCAATTAGTCTCAGGCCGTAGGAGGCCTAAGTTCCTGTAGTCAAGCACCATGTTAACCGCCTGTTAACCACCTGGAAGTAGCCCCACCTTAACGTCAAACAAGTTCAGGACAGCACTTCAGCCTCTCCTAAGACTCTCCCCAGCAAGGGGCAGAGCTACCTGCATGCTTCCTCTCCGCTTTCCATGTACTTTCCTAGAACAGAATCACTTAAAACCCCTGCTGCCTTCACAATGAGCACAGCACATTTCCCAAGAGAATGACTAAGAGCACAATCATTATAGTATGTTGAGGTCATCTGCTAAAAGCAGAAGGCAAGTTTTTGGGGCAAAGGAAAAAAAAAATCCAAGGGCAAAGTTCTCAATCAATACAAATGCATGCCCGTTCAAATTTTTGTATTATTTTACTTTATATTAGTTTTTGTATTATTTTCAATTGATACATAACTGTACCTACTTATAGAATACAATATAGTAATTTATACATGGATATAAAGTATGAATACCCAGTGAGGATAAGCAGCACTTCCCTCTCCTTAAAACACTTATCGTTTCTTTGTTGGGAAACAGAACTCCTTTCTCACCTTTCTTTATAATATTTGTAATAACTTGTAAACTATACTATGAAATATTTCTATTTAACTGTATTTTGGTACTAGCACCCTTCCCCCACGACCCTTCCTAGCCTCTAGGGACCACCATTCTACTTTCTAGCTTCTACACGTGAGAACATACAGTATTTGTCTTTCTGTGCCTGGCTTATCTCACTTCACATAAATCCCTCCAATTTCATACATTTTGCCATGACAGAATTTCATTCCTTCGATGGTTAAATCATATTCCATGGCGTGTACATACCCTATTTTCTTAAGCCATTCTCTGCTGATAAATACCTCAGGTGATTACATATCTTGGCTATTACGAATGGTACTGCAATATATGCCCAAATGCAGGTGTCTGTTTGGTATGCTGATTTCATTTCCTTGGGATACACACCCAGAAGTGGAAACAGCTAGATCATATGCAGATTTATTTTTAGTTTTAAGGAATCTCCATATAGTTTTTCATAATTGCTGGACTAATCTACACCCTCACCAAGGTTGTGTCACAGTCTCTTTCTTCACATTCTTTCCAGCATCTGGCGTCTTTTGATAGTAGTCATTCTAACTGGGCTGCAACAATCATCTTACTGTTTTTTAATTTGTATTTCCCTATGTCTATGTGATGTTGAGCATTTTTAATATAGCTCGCCATTTTTGTATTTTCTTTTGAGAAATGTCTAGATCACTTGCTCATTTTTAAGTTGGATTATTTAGGTTTTGCTATTGTTTTAAATTCTTTATATATTCTGTATATTAATTCCTGAATATTTTCTCTTACTCTGAAAGTTGTCTCTTCACTCTGGTGACTGCTCCTATCACCGTGAAGGAGCTGTTCTGTGTGCCAACTCGTTCGTCTCCAATCTGTGCTTTTGGTGTCTTATCCAAAAGGCTATTACCTAGAGAATAATGTTTTACAACTGCTCTTTGTTTTCTTCTAGCAGTTTCAGGTCTTACACTTAGATCTTTGATCCATTTTGGGTTGATTTAGATAGATAGATAGATAGATAGATAGATAGATAGATAGATAGATAGATAGACAGACAGACAGACAGACAGACAGACAGACAGACAGACAGACAGACAGACAGACAGATATATGGTGAGAGATAGCAAGTTCTATTCTTCTGCATATGGTTATCTAGCTGTCCTAAAGCCATTTACTGCAGAGACTGGCCTTTCTCCAACATGTGTTTAGTGCCTTTGTCAAAAACAGCTACTGCAAATGTGTGATTTCTGGACTCCCATCCTATTCCTTCAGCCTGTTTGTCTGTTTTTATGCCACTACTGTGCAGTTTTCACTACTATTTCTTTGTTATGTGTCTTAAATTCAGACACTGTAATACTTACATATTATTTTTTTCTCAGAAAACTCTGATTAAGGGATCTTTCGTGGTTCTATATGAATTTTATTTTTCCTATCTCTAGGAAGAAACCCATTTTTCAGTCAATATTTATTTAAAATGAATATATCCTTAGGAGAAGTAAAGCTGATTTAGATTTAGATTAAATGAGATTTCTTCTTAAGAATACGTTTTTATTTTTTATTTTATTTTATTTTTTATTATATGTTTCGGGAAGGATCTACAGGATGTTCAGGATCTCACTATTAAGATCGGACTCATAGTGATCCACCTGTTTACAGCCTCCAAGAGCTGGGATTACAGGCATGCACCACCACGCTCATTCTCAATCACCACTTCAGCATACCGCGGGACGGGGCTAGCACAGCAGGCCCAGGGATCGAAGACCCCACCCCTGCGCCTGCTTGCAGGTGCTTTAATCGAGTTATGTGGCCCACCCAAGAATAAGTTTTTATGAGAGGAAAAAAGAACAAATAAGTCAGTTGCCTGGGGTTTGTGTGCTGGCTCCTTAATTTGCTTGTACAAGTAAGCCAAGTTGCTCTTCTGTTTTCTTGGGGGACGGAGTACTGGGAATCAAACTCAGGGCCTTACAGTTGCCAGGCAGGCACTGATCAGCTGTATTCCCAGCTAAACTGAAATGATCCTGAATAGCAGACTAGCTACTGGTTTCTGATGGTGACTGCTTTGAATCTGTAAGATGCTTTGGGTAGGGTAGAATCCCCTTTCTAATTGTTAATGTGCTGCCTCATAATGTTCTTTCTGAATAATTTTATCATATCGTTGACAAAAAATCATAGTTAAAGATCATAAAACAATAATAAAGATAAAAATTACTTTAGTTCTGTCCTTCAGTAATACACACTAATGACATTTTATTTCAGATCTTTTCCCCCAGACTTTTGTTACATATTTTATATATAAAGACAGGCACACATGGGGCTGGGGAGATGGCTCAGTGGAACAAGTGCTTCCCTGGCAAGTGCAAGGGCCTGAGTTCAATCCCCTGGTCTGCAAAAAAGAAAAAAAAAAAAAAGACACACACATAAATATAATATCGCACACATACTACATATATTTTGCATGCCATTTTACATTTACCTTTTTCCTTATAACAAACATTTTTCCACAATTATAAATGGACAACTATCATATTTTTGTTTTTTTTAAGAGTCTAATAAAGTGCATACATTAAACACGTTAACAACTTTATTCTCTCTGGGTGTTAAGATTATGGGTAAGTCTCCACTTGCCTCTTCTACTCACTGAGCTCCCCTCTGCGTCCACTTGGACACTGTGACTGACCCTACCTGGTCTCCCCCAGCCAAGCTTCTCAGCCCCATGCCCTCGAGGTCTCTTCGACCATCCACCCCTCACACAACCTCAAGTATGCGCTCTTAGCACCCTACCAACATAGGCTTCAGCAGTGCAGCCACTGCTGCGAAGTGCTTCTAGATCCTCCATGATCTCATCCCAACACTTCTCCAGCTTCAATTCTTCAATACTTGGATGTTTTTGTTTTGTTTTTTCTTTAACTAAACATACACACATACAGATTTAAAGTGAACAGGCTTTTTAAGGCTTAAACCTGAAAAACAGTCTCCTGCCTAACTCTAATCTTCACTCCAAATCCTGCTTTGGAGACAGCCCCTTCTGCTGCTCATTACTTCACACACTTTGCTACCAACCCTTGACCTTTCAGTTCAGAAACACTGGCTGCCTGCTGTGGTACCACCCTGCACCTCATAGCCTACCTGCTCTGTAGTTACATATACATGTATTTCTGGGGCACCCATTATTTAGCATCTCCATAAATACTGCCAACACAGTATAATGTGATTAAAATTATCACAAAGGCATTATCTTTCTTCCTGTTTTTCTAGTTTCCTATGTCCATCACTGATTAACTGCCAAACCCTCTCTACTACAGCACAAAAAGGCATCAGCAGAGTGAAACACCACACTTGTCTGTGTTCATTGAGGTCCCTTCCAGAAACCCCCACACCCCTACACCATTCCATCTGGTGGCTCTTCCGGTCTATTTTCATAGCCACCATTCAAGGGATCCCACTGGCCATTGGCCAATGCTAGATTCTGTTCTTTGATTTCCATATTTCTTTCTTAAGTACTTTTTTAACATGGTAGAACACATCTTTTAAGAACTAATAGAATTTTTCATTGTGGCTGGGGATTTTGCTATCCAAAAATACCTTGGGTCTCATCTCACACCTCGTGGCTAGATACAGCATTATAGCTTGGAATTATCTTCCTCAAAATAACGAAAGTGTTTCTATGTTTTCTAGTTTCCTGTATTGCCATTCATTATGGTGCCATTCTGATTCCCAGTATTTTGTCATAAACTTTCCTCCCCAAAAAGCTTTCAGGATACTATCCCTACCCTCAGTGCTGTGAAGTAGGCCTTGTATTCCTTAAAATTTCCTATCTTCCTTTTATTCTGTTTTCATTTTTGGAATTTCTCCCAAGTCAGCCACTGGACCTTCACTGCAGACTCTCATTATCCTTACTTTATACTACTACTTTTTATTGTTGTTAAAGTCTGCTTTTTGTTCTGTTTTAGAGAGGATCTGGCAACGTTTCCCAGAACTCAGGACATTGTGCTTCAGGCTTTTCATGATCTGCTTTTTAAGAAACATTCTCAGAGTCTACCCTCTAAGCTGGGCTACTATATGTCTTATTTCTGTTATTTTTAACTTGTAAGAACTTATTCCCAATCTGAATATTTCTTTTTGAATACTCTTATTCTTTTTTCTTTTTTTAATTTATTTATTTATTACAGTGTCTCGTTACATATCACGGATTCTTTTTTTCCAGTGTGTGTGGGGGTTGGTCAGCTCAGCCTGCCCTGGGGAGAGGGCCTGGCATGGCATGTGGTGCTGGGGATCAAACCGCGGTCCCTGAGAGGCGCTCTAGACCGCTGAGCTATCTTGCCAGCCCAGTACTCTTATTCTTGCTTACAAATGTAAACCTGACACTTAAGTATGTAGTTTTATGGTCTCTTCTGCATCTTCCACTGTATCAACCAGTTCTCCCAAATCTCTTTTCTTTTGTTTGCTTTGTTCCTGGAACCACTGTATGGCAGCCTCCCTGCTGCTGAGTGGGGTGGCACTGCAGTACAATGAAGCAGTCCTGGGCTGGGCCCCACGTGAGACTCTGCAGGTCTTTCTGTGTGGGTTCAATTGAGATATTCCCCAGTGCTCTCCCTGGACGACAGGGCCTCCAAACAGGGTCACTAGTGACTGGAGAGTGAGGCAGCAGAATGGGGATTTCAGAATCTCATTTACTGATTTTCACTACTTCTTTGCTTTTACAGCCTTCTTGATAAATAAAATCTTCTACAAGAACGATTTACTTTTGGCAGGACTCTCAGCGGCCCATCATGAATACACTCAGCTTCCCAGTTTTGGGGCCTCATTCCACATGTCCACTCCCAAGGTTCTGGGTACCCTGAAGTCTCTCTAGAATTTGGAGTACTTCACTTCTGCTTTCTGGTGGTCCCCCCTGCAGCTCTGGCTTTTCCCAATCACTTATCAAAAGGTGAGCAGTCAGGGCCTACAACCCTGGAAATGTCCTAAAAAGCCCAGAAGTGCCTGCCTTGCCTTGCATGGAAAGCGACCAAAGCTTGTCAAGCTTCTGCAACTGGAAATTCAGACACCTGGAAACACAGCAAAGCTCTTCTAAGAATTATTTCTGCTTGGGTTACCTAGAAAGCACAGATAAGCACTGACTTTCCTTACAAATATAAACAACACCATTTACAGCTTGAAAAGAAGAGACTCAAGACAATATGCAACATGTCACAAATGTCAAATGAAAAAATCCTAAGAATGTTGCTATTCTTTGGCATATAACTAACTCTCTTATACCTAGCAAAGAAAGCTATGCAACTTTTAATCACATTGGTTACCATACATCTTTGTAAAGTATAATTTTTAGAATCAAAAGTCAAAGCAAATTAAAGATTAAAATGTACAAACCACCCTAAAACATGCCCTTTGCCTTATGCACATGTGATTTTATTTCAATTATTTTCTAGGAAGGGCCATTAACTTTTGAAGAAAAAAAATAAAGGTATAATGCTCCAAAGATACTTACCATATTTATTATGTGAAGAAAACTCATTAGAAGTGCTATAAAGTACCACACAACTAGAAAAAAAGTCCTGTTGAGTTTCCATTTAATCTGGATTTTTCCTTTCTAAGAGAAAGGCAACAGCACTGATGAGACCCTCACACCTCCATGTGCAGAGGGCCAGAGGCCAGAACCTCAGTCCTCCTGGAGCACAGCTGCCCAGGGCATCATGAAGACCAGAAGAGCCCTGGTTAAGGTGACCATGGCTTTCTGGAGGGACCAACTTATAGGATCACCAACTGATCCTACAGCTATCTGAAAAGTGCAACCTGAATACTTCAGTTACCACAAATTTGATGTATTCCTGATGCTAAACAGGAAGTCATTCTCCATAAAGTCAGAGTAATATATATGATCCACAAATAAGAAAGAAAAATAAGCTTAAGAAGAAATAAAACTTCAAACTAGGTATGGTGGCACATGCCTATAATCTCAGTTCTTAGGAGGATGAGGCAGGAGAATCAGCACAAGTCTGAGACCAGCATAGGCTACAAAGTGAGATCAAGGCCAGCCTAAACTTCATAGCAAGACCCTATCTCAAAAAGACCAAAAAAAGAAAGAAAGAAACTTCAAGCTAAAATCAAGTCAAAAAGACTTAAAAATTAATTTTTCAGAATAAAGAATGAATCAATGAATGTGGAGATTCAATCTGTGCTGCCCTCTGCTGGTTCACAGGAGAGAATGTTTAAAAGGATAATTGCATTCTGCTACCAGAGGCAAGGCATATTAAATTATGTTTTGAATGTATGCAGGGAAGAAATGGGCAACTCATGTTTAGCTTGTATAAGAGGCCATCCACTAGTGTTTAATTTCTGAAGCACTCTGTCGATATCAACACCCCACACAATTAACACAGGAGAGTAGTGAATAGCTGTCAATGGGAACTTGTCACGTGGAGACAGCTGCAAAACAAAACACAATAAATACTAAGTTAAACAGAATGTTGGAGAGTGAGAAATGAAAAGTGCAATGGGGAGGAGAAGAAACGAGGAACACATGGCATGTTAGGGGAGGGATCATCAAATATGTTAGGGGAGGGATCATCAAATATTAAAAGAGGGGCCAGAATAGGCTTCACTGATAGGACACAATCTGAACCACAATTATTCCGCTACTCCCTGGACTGCATGTAGGCCTTCCTTTTCCAAAATCCTATTGTATACAAAATGCATTTACACTCTTCTCTGAACTTATTTCTGTTCTTCACCATGCAGATGAATGAAATGATGCAGCATGCATCAGATCTGATCACAGAGACCATAGCGACTGTGTGGCAGCTTCAAGCTCCCCTCTTCCTAGGGTCTTCCCAGGACGGTCTTCCCATCTCATAGTTCTTACTGCCTTTCTCAAAGTACCTTATACACTGTTCTCGGGGCTGGGGATTTGGCTCAGTGGTGGAACACTTGCCAGCAACCTGAGTTCTGTCGTTAGCACCAAAACCAAAAAATAAACCTCTCCTTAAAAAAAAAAAAAAAAAAAAAAAAAAAAAAAAAAAAAAAAAAAAAAAAAAAAAAAAAAAAAAAAAAAAAAAAAAAAAAAAAAAAAAAAAAAAAAAAAAAAAAAAAAAAAAAAAAAAAAAAAAAAAA
>PVKA01001617.1:0-31007 GCA_004027165.1 Ctenomys sociabilis | reverse complement strand
CACATATTTACCCATTATAAACATAAGAAAGTAAGCATATGCTTACACTGTGACTCATTCAACAAATACTTATCTTACAGTTCACCCTAAATAGTGTCTATCAACCCATGCTGAGAAGCAGGTAAAACAGGGGTCAGGGCAACAGAAAAGACCAGAACACAGCATCTCCCCTCAAAACACGGTGGCTTCCTGGAGGACCCTGGAGATGAACCTCAGGGGTGAGGAGGTGCTGTCTGGACAGGAAGGCTCATTTTAGACAGACTTGCCCAGCACAAGGGTCCTCAAACCTTGACACTGCTGGGGCTCCCTAGGCTCACCCATTACAATAGCCCCCAGCAGTGCGCTAGTTTCCCAGAGACCCTCCTGGGATTGCACTCACAGGAGTTCGTTTCATTCTACCTAAGAATCCAGCCCCCAACCCAACTTTCCTCTGGTGAACACATCCTCAGTCCAGTTACTTCATTCTTTTTGGAAAGAATTTTATGTCCAAAGTCACAGAACAAATGTTTCTGTTGGCTGCACCACACACCCTCTTCCCCACCAAAGAACCTACCTGAAAAAGAAGATTATATGAAAGCGATAGGAAGGAAATGTATTTGAAGGAGAAAGAATATAAAGGTCTGGACAAAACCCAAACTCATTACAATGTTAGATGGCCTGTCAACACTAGCTAGAGGGATCGAGGCTACTGTGTAAGAATTGACCAGTAAGTAGTAAAAACATGTGTTAGTTTGCAAAGAAATAAAGAGATACTTGTGTAAAAATATAGCATCTCATTTATTTATATTTTTAATTTTTATTATTTATTTATTTGATACATGGTCTTGTTCCATAGCTCAGAGTCATAGTGATCCTCCCATTGCTGGGATTATAGGCATGCGCCACAATGCCCGGTTTTGGTGGCCGGCACAGTGTGCCTGGGGTTCCGGGTCTGGTACAGCATGTGGTACTAGGGATCAAATCCGGGTCCTTGCGCTTGCCAGGCAGGCACTCAGACTGCTGAGCTATCTCTCCAGCCCAGAGTCTCTTTCAAGGATCACAATTTCCCAGAGAAGCAAAGCCACCCAATCTGGACCCACCCACACGGCCCACTCAGTTCCTCTCTCTGTGGCATGCTGACCCCTGCAGCTTCAGTGCTCTCCCCCCGACCCCCCTGGACCTATGCTCCTACCACAGAAACCAGAAACAGACATACAGCTTAAAGGCTCTGACTGTGGTTTTTCCTTAGCTATGACAATGCCCAAATGACAGTTCTCCACTAAAACAAATTTATGAACTGCAAACATGAACCACCAAGAATGTTTTCCTAAAGGGTGGATTCCAGGTTCTTTGATTGTTTTTAATCAAAGTAAGCTGCTCATTAAATAAAGCACTAAATGTTTATCCTGGTTTTTCTTTTTAACAGAAAAAAAAAAAGAATTATTTCACCAAAAGCAAATACCACACTTAATTTTTTCTTGTGTTTAAATTCCATAAAAGAAAGCATGTTTAAAGACACTGTTAGGGAAAGGAAAAGTGCAGGGCATATCAAACTCCTTTGCTGACATCTCCCAAGCCCACTGACTGCCTCAGAGGAAATCACTGTCAACCCTTTGATATAGGCATCCATCACTGTCTTTTGACTTCAACAAACATAGCTATATATAGTATCTCTGCAAGTTTTTTTCTTACACAAGTTACTTTTTCCTTTTCTGTTCCTTTCTTTTCTTCTCTTTTTTCTTTTTTTGTACTGGGAATTGAATTCATGATCCTGTACTTGCCAGGCAGATGCTTGTGTTATTGAGTTATATTCCCAGTCTACTGTTTTCAATTAATATGTCTAAGAGATTTTCCTGTGTCAGAGCCTCTAGTTCCATTTCAGCTTTTAAGAGAGCAAAAGTACTGGGGATTGAACCAGGGCCTTTCCACTGAGTTATTTATTTGTAAGACAGGGCCTCAAAAAATTGTCCAGGCTATGATCCTCCTGCCTCAGCCTCCCAGATTACAGTTATGTGCTATGAAGCCCAGCTCATCTCGGTCTTTTAAATGGATGTACCCCCACAGGAAAGCCTGTGCCCTGCTCTAATTTCCATCTGGCAAGGCTTTAGATTGTTTCCAACACTGCTACTCCAACCCAGGATGCCATCAACATTCTTTACCCATTTTTCTGCATTGAGGAAATGTATCTGAAAACTCAAGACAACTGAATTATAGCCAGCTAGAGTGGTCATTCAACTTTTTGTTTTGAATAATTTAAGAGTGGCTCATACCTTTCAAGAACAGTTTCTACTTACCCTTCATCCAACTTCCCCTAATGGTAACATCTTACATGACTATGACACATGATGGAAACCAGAAAATCAACACTACTGTGCTAGCAACTGGCCCAGCAATCCTACTTGAAGGTCACCAGTTTTCAAACCAATGCCTTTTCTTCTGATCCAAGACCCACTACATTTAATTATCATGTCTCTTTAGTCACTTCTAATCTGTGACGTTACTCAGTCTTCCTCCATTTTATGGACCCGACACATCTGCAGAGCTCTGGACAGTTAATGTGCATACTGTTCTTGATTTGGATTTGCCTGAAGTTTTCTTCTGCTTAAACTAACACCACACAATTTTGGCCAGAAAAAGGTTGTGTCCTTCTCCATGGTCAGAGGTGCACAACGTTAACCTTGAGTATGGAATGTCTGTGAAGTCACTGTTTATCTGTGTAGAGTACCTTGTGGAGAGATGCGCAGAGTGTACACACACCCTGCGCACCATCCTTTTCTGCCCACTAGCTCCCATGTTAGTCAGTGGATGAGTGCTTCCTCAATTCAACCTGCCCTGATCACCAGTGAGAGCTTCCTCAGTCTCTGGAATCTCAGGAATTTTCCCAGGCTGGCCCACTTCATATTTTCTCTGCCAATCCTTGGGTTCAAGCACTTCTCCAAAGACCCTCAAATCTTTTTAATGAAGAATGGTGTTTAGAAACTAAGATATTATATCTTGATATCAAAGATATAAGAGCCCCTAGAGCAGCCATGACCGCAGGAGCTTCACTCCCCACTACCTCCTAAGGACTGCACCAGTTGCCCTACCACACAGAAGGAGAACGTTCACTTCTCCGCACTTCACAGTGCTCTTTTAACGTTGGTAATCTGAGACTTGTTTTACACTGCTGTGCTTATTAAGAGCACAGGACACATGTTTATGGCTATGTTTCTTCTGTGAATTTATATTTCTGTCCTTTTTCCACTTATATGACTTTTATTGATTTGTAAGTACTCTTCCATAGTAATCCTTACCTTTTTTTTTTTTTCAGTACTGGGGATTGAACTCAGGACCTTGCACTTGCCAAGCAAGCACTTATTCTATTCAGCTATCGCCCTGGCCCCTCCACAGTAATCCTTTGCTTCAAATATTTTCTCCCACTATACTGCTCATTTTCTTTTTTTTTTTTTTTTTTTTTTTTTTTTTTTTTTTTTTTTTTTTTTTTTTTTTTTTTGTCTTTTTGAGACAGGGTCTCACTATGCAGTTCAGGCTGGCCTTAAGCTCACTTTGTAGCTCAGGCTGGTCTCGAACTCATAATAATCCTCCTGCCTCAGCCTCCCGAGTGCTGGGATTACAGGCGTGCGCCACCACGCCCGGCTCCTCATTTTCAACTTTATCTGAGAGGGATTTTTTTTGCCACATAAAGATCATTTATATGTACTCTGCCAATTATTGCTTTGACAATTTATAATTTCTGGGTTTTAGGAACTACTTCTGAACAAATTATAAAAGCATCCATTCTAAAATTTGATACATACATACATACATACATACATACATACATAGATCTCACACATTTGACTTATAATCTACCTATATTTACTTGTAAGGTACATAATGATAAAGGGATTGTAAACTTTTTCTGAAGAGTAGTTAACAGTCATCACCATCTACTAAAGTGATCTTAAATGTCACCAGGACCACCACAGACTCAGAGGTCAACTGCTTGGGTATTGATATTGGCTCTACTATATCTAAAGATATTTGTAAGCAGGTTATTTGCTTTTATGATGTCTTAACAGTTTTCTATTCCATAAAATGGAAAAAAAAATTTTCCACTTCATAGGATTATGGTATAAGTGCTTAAAACAATAGTAACATTTCATAATAATCCATGTTAGCTGTGATTATTACAAACTAAGGGGCTGGGGAGATGGCTCAGTGGAATAAGTACTTCCCTGGCAAGTGCAAGGGCCTGAGTTCAATCCCCGGTTCTGCAAAAAAAATAAAAATAAAAAGTCCTGCAAACTAAGTTTATACACAAACATTCTATCTAGTTCAGTTCTGTCCCTAAAAAATACAATGAACTAAATAAATAATTTAAAACTTCTGAGTAATCACATTACACAACCAAAGAGATCACGCAAAAATAATTTTAAGGACAAATTTTGTTGGCCAGGTATGGTGCATTCTTGTAATCCCAGCACTCAGGAAACTAAGGCAGGAGGATTGCTCTGAGTTTGAGGCCAGTCTGGGCTACAAAGTGAGTTCAAAGCCAGCCTGAACTGCAGAATGAGACCCTGTCTCAAAAAGACATATTTCAAGTGTTTAACAGAGGCTTACATCACCACAGGCCAGGGCAGGCCAGACACACTCACATGTAGTTGCACATTCTTCTGACCCTATCATACATACTCACATAGAAAAATTCAAAGAACTGAATATCTATTCTCAATTGAGGAAAAACTCTTGGCAAACCAGAAACAGAAGGGATTCTTTTAGCATAATAAAGGGTGTCTATAAGCAACTCATAATAAATACTATTCTTTATGGCTATCAGTGAAATTTTTTCCTTTAGAACAGGAGAAAAAGGCAGCCCAAGATCAACAGAGGATTTTCTTCCCAATCCCTGAGAGAACTAAGCCCTCAGGTCCTACTAGTTAAATAGAGCAAGAGAAACACTCTGAGGGCTAAAAAAGGAGGGAAAATGAAACCACTGTTATTTACAGTCAGTTTGACTGTTCACACACAAAAGGTGAAAGAACCCAAGGCTAAATGGTTAGACCCTTTAACAGATTTCGACAAGGCTGTTCGCTACAAAAGCAATCTATAAAGTACAACGTACTTTTAATGCATCAGGAACCAACAATAAAGTAACTAATACTCTACCACCAATGTACACAATATTTTTGGGAAAGAATTCTAAACTTTTTATTGAAATACCTGAAAGAAACAAACTGTGCTCATAGACACAAGCACCCAGCACAGTGAAGACATCTGTTTTCTTCTAGATGATCTATATGTTCAATGGCATCGCAAATCAAAGTCTCAGCAGGCTTTCCTTGTTTATGTATATTTTTTTCTTTCCTTGTTCATTTTAGGGATTATACGATACTGCTGTATGTGTATCAGACAAACCAACAGAACAGGACACAGAGCCTACAAACACCACAGTCCTCCACAGACAAAACTTCTGACACACGGTGGAGCAGACAATGCAGATCAGTGGCAGAAAGGTTGAGTATTCTGCAAGTACCCCAAGTACTGCCTTTTACATGAATACCAGGAAATATGAGTATGAAAGTTTACAGCAGCAATGTCAGCAATGCTACAGAAGCAGAAACTACCTAAATATCCATCAAAAACAGAACTGTCATTTTTCAAATGTATATATCAACAGTGAAATACTGTATGATGGTAACAATGAACACAACATGGACAAACCTCATGAACATTATACTGACCAAAAGTAACCCTGCAAGCTTGGAAGATAACTTTACTGGAGGAACTTTACACTAAATCTAAAAACAGTGACAACAGACTAATCGAGACAGAGAAACTGAGATAAAGACCTCCCACATGTGCTTTCCCAGAAAACTTCTTGAAAGTTAAGACACACCAAAATCAGGAAAGACGTGGATGTGAGAAAAGGTGATTCCCAGAGGCGTGACACAGAACGGCACTAGAAGGACTCTGAGGAGAGGCCCACACTCTCAGGCTGGCAGATTTCAGCAGAAAGATACTGAGCGCAGACCAGGGAAAGCCCAGAGCTGAACCAGGTGGCTGGGCAGACAGAGGGAACCACAGCTTGAGTCCGGGGTGCAGAGGAAGGGTGTTTAAAAATATAATAATTTCAAAGTAAAGTAATTTCAAAGAAAACCAGGAAAATGGCAAATAGAAGCAATTAGTAATTGCAAGGGGAAAAAGTTGTACAAGAAAGACAGCACAGTTATAGATCATTTTTGATCTTATGTTTTATGAGGCTAAATTTAAAGTCTTCCTAAACATAAAAGACCAACTAAAATTACTGCTACTAAGAAGGCTCTCCTGTTGACATGAAGATTTAACAATACTTGGAAAATGATTTTAACCTTAAAATCATATCAACATGTTTAATTTCACTAGAATTCTTTAAAACTTAATTCATAAGCATAAAATTCATTTTTTAAAAGTGTCAATTCAGTGGTTTTTAGTATTTTCAGAGAGTTATGCAACCAGTGCCACTATCTAATTTCATAGCATTTTCATCATCCCTAAAAGAAAATCCACTATCCATTCCATTCACTGTTGAGAGCTAGCAACCACTAATCCACGTTCTGTCTCGATGGATCTGCCTACATACAATGTGTGGCTTTTTTGGTCTGGTTTCTTTCGCCTGGCATAATATTTCAAAGTCCAGCCATCCTGTAGTAGGTACCAAAACTGCACCCCTTTACGCCTGGGCAATCAGCCATTGCAAAAATGCACCTCATTTCGCTTATCCATCAGCTGGTCGACATCTGGGATGTTTCCACTTTTTAGCTAATATGCATAATGCTGTTATGAAAACTCACATCTTTATGAGGCACATAAGTTTTAAGACTATGTACATGTATTGCTTTGATTAAATGATGTTAACATATTTTCTGCCTTTTCTGAATCCCTCCTGTTCTCCACGTGCAGCTCTAGAGGCTCTTCCCTTAGCTCTATTACACTCCATGCCTAGATCTAAGAAAGGAGCCAAAGGTGCCGGCTCAGATTTCTAAGATTCACCTCTACACACTCTATGCATAAGAGTCCTATTCTCCAAGATGAAAAGCATCTCGTGAGGCAGCTTTCTGTGGCCCTAGGTGACCACTCAGTAGTCACATGGGTGCCCCACTAGCACAACCTGAGTGCTGACCATTCCATTGGGTAATGAACAAGTGGAGTCAACACAGTCCTGGATTAAAAGAAAATGTTTAAAGATCTAAGAAGCTACTGGTTGCTTTCCCCTCAGGAAAGCTTTTCTTTTGGTTTGATTTTGTGACCCTGGCAATGGAACCCAGAAGCACTCTACCAGAAAGCCATATCCCAGCCCTTTTTACACTTTTCAACTGTGAGAGGGAATCTTGTTAAGATGCCCAGGCTGGCCTCAGGCTTGAGGTCCACCTGGCCCCTCTAAAGGACCTCAGTCACCAGAGTGCCTGGTGAAAGCCCCCTCTTTAACTAGATCAGAGCAATGCAGTGCATCCAAGTCCCAGCCAATTAATAAACATGGTACACATTTCCAAAACGATCTCTCTAGTACTTTTGCTAGCTAAAGAATACAAGATAAGTTTCTGGAGATGGAATGAGAGAGATAATTAAACTGCTTTACTGGTCTTTCTTATTTATTTATTTACTTTTTGATGGCCGGCTCAGCCCACCCTGGGGGCAGGACTGGCGCTGCATGTGGGGCCAGGGATTGCCTAAGCTTGCCTAAGCAGGCACTTTAGACCACTGAGCTATCTTGCTGGCCCTGGTTTTTCTCTTTACTTCTTTTTGTTTTATTCTGTTCTTAGGGTCTCATGCTGCCCAGGCAGGCTGTGAACTTGAAATCCTCCTGTCCCAGCCTATAGAGCACCAACACATCCAGTCTGTCTCTGTAGTTTTAAAGCAAATTTAATTAGTAGCTTTGAAGGGGAAAAAAAAGTTCTAGCATTCAGTGAAAAAGTTTATAAAAACTGTCACGGTATGAAACTTTAACCTGTTCTGTGAAAGCAAAGCTGTGTGACAGCTCCATCAAGAGTAGTACATGAAAATGCAGTGGGAACGGGAGGGGGCTTCTTTTCTTTTTGCCCTGGAAACCTGCTCTGCTGCAGATCCCCTTTTTTCCTCACTCTTCTGCCTTACAAATCACATGGCAGCCCTTTCTCTGTAAAGCCACAAGACCCACGTCACAGAACTGGTGTACTCCACCCATCCTCTTACTCAGCTGTAAGAGCAGATAAACCAGCGGAGCCTGCTGCAGCGACATCACATGGGACAGAAAAGTCCGCAGTTGGGCACACAAAGGACAGGCCAAGGTCAGTCCCCGCCAGGCAGCTAGTCAACTTCTTGACACTGGCGACTGATTTGAAAACAAATGAAACAGAAAACCTTGTTTGGTCCAAATCTTTCTATTAGTAGGTTGGTATTTTCAGGAAGCGGAAAAACCCTCTAAAACAATCTACTTAAGTGTTTTTCCCCCTTCCACAAATTTCTCTAACACTTTATTTAAACCAATATTTTAATGTTTATTTTTCTCTTAAAAATACCCATCTAATCACAGAAACATCCCCAGCACGTTTAGAAGCAGTCTTCATTTGCAGAAGCTGCTATAACCTGAAGAAACACTAAGTATCATACAACATCACCAGATACTCATTTCCTGGACTCCATCACACTGCTCCTTCTGTGTCTGTCTGAAAGGGACAGCTGACCAACTGCCAGGGCATGGGAAGTAGAGTCTTCTGTGTGCCCACAAGAGGGAGAACACGAGACAGAAGCGCACACAGGTGATGCCCCCTACAGCAAGCTGCTGTCACCTCCCAGGTGAATAATGCCAGCAGTCTCTATAACACAGATGAAACAAGCTGAGAAAGGCAGGTTATTCTGGAATATATTCTGGAGGCAGAATGGACAGTGTGCAATGACCTGGACAGGAAACATGAGAGAAAGGAAGAAATGAGAGTTGATGCCTCAAAACTGACTGGGACACATGACTGAGTCTTATGTGGGAGAGATGGGCAGTCCGAGGGCTCGGCTGTGGCTGCAGTAGGCTTGAGGGACACTTAAGATATCACAGGGGAGATCCAAATAAGGCTGTGGGATACAAGGGTCTGAAGCTTATGAGCAAGAAGGCTAACACGCTCCTTGGCTTACAGTGGAGTCTATCCCAATAAACTCATCATAAGTTGAAAATATCTTAAGTGCAAAGTGCATTTAGTAAACTTGACCTAACCAAATACTACAGCTTGAAGAGAGAAAGCCCACTCTCCCTTACATATGCTTAGAACACTGTATCAGCCCACAGTTGGGCAGAAGCAGCTGGCACAAAGCCCACGTAAAAATGAACAGCTGATGATTTCATTTGATTTACTGAATACTATACTATTCAGTGCTAATATTTTTTCAAAAAGAAAAATTGAATGGTGTGTAAGTATACTTTGATGCCATTTTGCTTTGTTTTTAGACAGGATCTCACTCTATAGTGCAGGCTGGCCTCAAACTTGCAGTGATCCTCCTGCCTCAGTCTCCCAAATGCTGGGATTAGGGTATGAGCCAGCATACTAGACTTCACAGCATTTTAAAGTAAAAACAAAAAGAAAGAAAGAAATGTTAAGACAAACCACGGCAAGTCAAGGCCCATCTATCTATAGCTGAATTTTGTCATTTTTGCCTTTTGAGACAGAGCCCTGCTGTGTGGTCACCTTGAGCTCACTGTGTAGCCCAGGCAGGTAATTCTCCTGCCTCAGCTTCTCCAGGGCTCAGATTATAGGCATGCATCTGTGTGGTATTGAGATTTTCACCCTCCCCAGCTATGGTAATTGAATCTGGTTACTCACAAAGTCATATTGTGTGATGTTTTCACTAACACCAAGTTGGTGAGTACTGAACCTTTGGGAAATACGCGGCTGAGTTCCTACAAGCCTCTAATCACAACAGTCAATCAAGCAATCAATACATAGCCTTGCTTTATGAGTCTCTCGGAAAGAAGCCTTATTTAATAGAATTGCTGAGTCATCAGCCACTGAACTCATGGCCTGTGCACTTCAGCTGTCCCTAAGCAAGGTGTTTCAAATCTATCAGTTTCCCCATGAGCACACCACCATCTTTTATCCTGGTTCAGGAATACAATTCAACAATTCCACACCATGCAAAAGGATCATTTAGAACCCCCAAATACAAATAAGAAGCACACAACAACAAAAGTAGTGCTAACGGGCTACATAAAGGGTATTTGCTCACAGTGTGAGAGCTAGAATAAAAAGGCCATCCCCATGTCACACAGGGGCAGGAAATACGGTCATTGGATGACTTGTATTTTTTTTCTTTCTTTTTGTTTTTTGAGACAGGGTCCCATTCTATATAGTCCAGGTTGGCTTTGAACTCACTAAGTAATCCAGGCTGGCCCTGAACTCATAGCATTCTTACTGCCTCAGCCTCCTGAGTGCTGAGATTACAGGTGTGCACCACCATGCCCAGAAATTTGAGTTGCATTTTCTACTACTCTGTGTATGTCTAAAAATGACCATAAAGCACAAATTTTACATTGCATATTGATTTGAGAGTTACAGATAAATTTTATTAAGTAGGTAATTCCCAAATACAGACTCCACAAAAATACATAAATAAGGACTGACTCTAAATTTTGGAGACATGAGAGTATATGTAGTACTTAAAGCTACTGACTACATAATTTCAGATAATCTGGTTCAAAGATTCTACTCTTGGGAAGGAAACAGAAAAATTTAACCAGTTTTAAAAATATAGAACACACTCCCCCCAGCGAATGAGGCTCAGGGGAGTGCCTCCTCCCTCCTTACCAGCCAGGGCCAATGGTTTGCTCTCTACTTTCTGATTCTTGTTTCTCTTTTTAATTGGTTCAGAACTTGGGAGGAAAATAAATTATTTATTATTGTCTTACTATACAAGAATGGGGTTAAATTAATTTCTGTTTTTAGAGATTTTCATAGAAGTTATGTTAAAAAACCAATCAGGGAAAGTCTCTCCCAACCTTCACTAGGATCTGGGCTCTAGTGAGCAACAAGCTGCTAGTAGTTAAGGAGGCCAGGTAGGTGGACGTGGTATCACACCCTCAACAAAGTCATTGTGCAGCAGAAAGTGGCCCCAGCACTTCATGTTCCTGCAGTTGCCCAGATGACAGTTCCTGTTCTAGTTCTGTCTGCTTCTGTCTCTTAGAAATGGCTGGCCAGGGGGCTGGGCAAGTGCCCACCTGGAAGGGGCTGGTCACTGTGATGCACAGATGGACTGCATGACGTACACAGGAAAAGCCAAAGACAGCCAAGCACTCCGCCTCTGTACTTCCCCTTGCAGACCCTATAAGCACTTCCCCATAAGCTTCTGGGCCTGATATTTTGAGGAACAAATGATTCCTAGTCAAGACATTAAATAAATCTGCCTCCAAATCCTGGGTGTCACGGTTTCAGTTTCTGTGCTTGCCATTACAATTGCATACACTAAGCAGTCTGTATACTGAATATAACTGAATAGAGATCTACAGGTGACATTGTAAAACATGAAACTTTATATAGTTTCAGACCTTTCTTGCCAAAAAGTATTATCTTATGAAACAATATATACAAGAACACATTAAGAAAAGAATGTAAAAAAAAAAAAAAAGAAAAGAATGTATTCAGGGTCACCAATCTCTGTCCAAGATTTGCTGTTCTTCCTGAAGCTGTTTTTTGGGGTTTTGTTTTGGTTGTTTTGAGTCAGGGTCTTGCTATGCAGTTCAGGCTGGCCCCGAGTGTACTATGTTGCTCAAATTGGCCTCAAATTCACGGCAATTCTTCTGCCTCAACCTCCCAACACTGGCCCTTCCTGAAGTATTAAGGACGTGCTTGAGTTTGAGCAGGGAGGGACCACTGGAGTCTCCAGGAACAGGACAGGCAGACAGATCTGGACATGATGAGTCAGACAGCACTGCTGGCACCCCTGGCTAAATCACACAGGGTTTACACACTTACTTCAGGGAATCCAGCAGCAGATCACAAACATTAATCATGTAGTAATAACAGTTACAACAGAAGACAGCAGATAGTAACACAATGAAGAATTACTAAGTGACTTCATAATACTTCAATTATGAAAGGAACAATTTCTCTAAATTTAAATTATGAGTAATTACTTTTAACTCCTGCCATCTAACTCATCACTGCTTATTTAGAATAACCTTCCATCAAAACCTTAGTTCTAAAGTAGGTCATTTACCTGGTAGTTCAAATTTTGCTCAAATTTTGTTTTTAATAAACACTTTAAAAATATATCCCCACTGCGGGGCTGGGCAGATAGCTTAAGGGGCGTTAAGTGCCTCTAACAGGGTGTGCACAAGATCCCGAGTTCAATCTCCAGTACCACCCCAAAAAATATATCTCCACTGTAAATAAATGGTGATGGTGTAAGCAGTCCACAGGTTACAAAAGCCAGCCGATGACACATCGGGACCCCAGCCTTTGGCTACCCTAGGGCGCAGAGGGAGTCAGGCCATGCTGGGCTGTGTGTCATAAATGTCACAGACAAAAATCACTGCTGTCGGGGAGTTCATCCAGACAGACAAACTCCAAAGAGGAAGAGCGCACAGATAACGCTGTCTCCTGACCTCTGCAGTATAGATTTGCCTGACCATAAGAATTACACTTCTGAATTTCTGCATGATTTTCCCCAATTTTAAGTGTGATTTTAATGCAAGAACAGAAAAAGAAACATCTGCATAAGTTTGTGGCCAAAGTTATTACTTGTTTTCACCTAGTTTCTTGATTCAAAAAAAAATATATAAGATATGCTTCAACTGATTAGCATATTTACATTAAATAAAAGCTTTTCTAAGACTTACTTTAAAACTAGTTATATAAAATTTATACACATCATTCACTGTTTTATTTTTTTTTACCTCCATTATATTTTATGCTTAATACAACCTTTTTACAGAGAAAAAAAAAAAAAAAAACCATCCCATACATCTAGTCTTCCCATCTGTGTGTATTACAGGACCCAAAAGAAACGAAAGCAGCTCAGGGTGACATGGACAAAGCGCTCACAGCTGCTTTATTTACAACAGCTCCACATGGACAGCTCTCTTCTCATGGACAGAATAGAGAGAACATGGAACAGCCATACAGTGGGCACTACCATGCACAGAGAAGAACAACTGATGGCACTGATAGATGACTGTCAACCGTGTCATTCTGAGGGAAAGTCAGGCTCAATGGAGTATATAGTGCATAATTCCATTCACGTCAAAATTCTAGGAAATACAAACTAATCTAGTGACAAAAGCAGGTCAGTGATTGCCTGGGATGAGGGAGAAACGTAGGGATGGACATCAAATATCTTTTCACAGCAATGGAAATATTCATTACCTTGACTGTGATAGTAGTTTCCTTATTATACCTGTTGAGCATATTTCATTAAATCATATACTTTAAATGTATACAACCTGCTGTATGTGTCTTACTTTTCTCATTGCTGTGACAAAATACCTGACACCTAAAGTTAAAGGAGGAAAGGCTAATTTAGCTCACAGTTTGTAGAAGTTTCAGTCCATGCCTGGGTGGCTCCAAGGCCAAGCACACATGACAGAGGATCAACAGTGCATGGCAGTAGAAGATAGCAGAAGTGATGAGATGGGGGTCTTTCTGCCCTTTTATCTTATCCAGATAGCTGGGACTAGGGTAGTGCCAATCTGATCAGTGGACTGATCCAGCAGCCACTCATCCTTAATTCCAGCATTGCACTATGATTCCAGATTCAGCTGCCTCCACAAAAACTCTGGCTGCATGAAGCTTTGAGGGGACATCTAGACACAAACCATAACAGCATGTAATACCTCAAAAAATTGAATGGGGGGGATTTAAACTCAAGATTCCTGCATGTACTAAATAAACATGCATTCTGTCACTGAACTATACCATTTCAAACCCCCAAAAGTTAATTTAAAAAAAATTTAAGAAGGAGCTGGGCATTCCTGTAATCCTAGCACTTGAGAGGCTGAGGCAAGAGGATCCTGGTGAGATTGAGGCCAGCCTGGGCTACACAGTGAGTTCAATGCCAGCCTGAAGTACCTAGCAAGCCCTAGCTCAATAAACTAAAACCAAAAAAAAAAAAAAAAAAAAGCTACCAGAAGGAATAACGTGGAAAGTTTGTAGGAAATGGCTGTGAAACTAATCTACTCATTATCACTAGTTAAAAGTCTAAAGTGTCACTGTTGGTATGTTCAGTTAGTACTGTGCTTGGAGCAACTGCTGATGACAAGTCACTGCTGTTGCTCACCAGGTCACCTTTACCACAGCCCTAGTACTCCCTATAATAAATAGATACAGGTATGCCTCTGTCACCACTCTGATTGTGAAGGGCATTGTCCCTTAGAGACGATGTGTCCAGGGCACAAGACAGTGTTGTATCAGAGGCCAGGGTGAAGCTGCAGCTATGATGAAAAGGTTGGTAAGGCTATACAGAAAGGTCAGCCACAAAATAAAGCTGAGGGGAGTTATCAGGTGTCCTGACCAGGCAATGTCTTCAGTACACAAATGTAATTTTGTAACCTCTCTCTCTGAACAAAACCATGATTTTTTTTTTTTTTTTTTGAAGACTCATTTTCAAAAACCTTTAGGGATGACAAGATAGCCCAATGGTCCAAGCACCTGCTTAGGCAAGCATAGCACCCATGCCCACTGGTCCTGCCCTGGGGATTGATGAACTAGCCACGAGACTGGCCATGGTGATGCATGCCTGTAATCCCAGCAGCAGGGAGGCTGAAAACAGGAGGATCACTACGAGTCCAAGTCCAAGTTGCATATGAGACCCTGCACCAAATACATTTTTTAAAAAAGTCTTTAATGCAGCTTTGAGGACATAGCCATCTACAAAAAATGCTGTGTTAGTTACAAAGGGACACAAGAATGCTGAGAAGTCAGGAAAAGTCAACCATAGTTCTGTTTAACAAATAGAGCAAAATGACACAAAGATTACTCACAAGGTGGAAAAACAATGGTTTTTCTTTTTTCAATTTTTTAAGCTTTTATTTTATTTATTTTATTTTTTTTATTTTACTGCAATACAAACGTCAATCAGACAGTTTTAAGACACCTTAACCATACAGATTTGATGAATTAATATATTGCAAACTGTTTTCATAACGTTTTGGTATTGTACAAGGTGCATACATGATATTATATTTACAGATATGATTTTAGCAGATGTCTCTTATCAGTGAATTAAGAGTATAGCTGCTTATTTATTTTTTATACCTGAATTATATCAAAAATTCAATAATTATTTACCTAGTGGATGACCATAGTACTAGAAGCCGACATAATATCCTGTCCAACCACCATTAGTGCAGATCTTTGGTTTTTCATTGTAACTTTAACTCATAAGAAACCCCTGTCTAAATTCAACATAAATATAAAACTGGATAAAGTGTTCAAGTCTCCTTTTTTGGTTAAAGGTCAAAGTCCTTTCCCAGGGGCCAGGGAAATGGCTCAGTAAAATAAGTGCTTCCCTGGCAAGTACAAGGGCCTGAGTTCAATCCCCAGTTCTGCAAAAAAAAAGTTCTTTTCCACCTAGAACTTTTTTTCTTTTTTCACATTTTAGCGAATGGTCTACGGGGTGTTCAGGGTCTCACTACTAAATCAGATTCATGGTGATCCGCCTGTTTACAGCCTCCCAAGAGGTGGGATTACAGGCACGTACCACTCCCAGTCTCAACTGCCATCTCAGCGTACCCCAGGGGTGGGGCCAGCATGGCAGGTCGGGGGATAGAACCCCAGGCCCTTGCATCTGCTTGCAGGTGCTTTAATCTGCTGATCTATTTGGCCAGCCCTTTCTGCCTAAAATTTAAAGTCCCTGAGAATTCTATTCTGACCTGAATCTCAAAAGGCTATGTGTCTAACCAATACCTGTTGAGGGCTAGCACTATCTATTGCTCAGTGGTAGAGCGCTTGTCTAGCATATACAGGGTTCTGGGTTTAACTGCCCACACTGCAATCAATCAATCAATCAATACCTTTTAAGTGAGTCTTTTAAAATAGCCTGGGAGCCGGGCTTGGTGGCGCAGGCCTGTAATCCCGGCACTCAGGAGGCTGAGGCAGGAGGATTGTTGTGAGTTCGAGACCAGCCTGAGCTACAAAGTGAGCTTAAGGCCAGCCTGAACTGCATAGTGAGACTCTGCCTCAAAAAGACAAAAATAAATAAATAAAAAAAATAAAATAGCTTGGGAAAGGAGCTGTTATAATTTTAACTAATACCAACATGAGACAAGGTTCTTAGAACAAAGCAACAACAACACACAGAAAAACATTTTAAAACTGCAACAAAAACTGATTAAAAAAAAAAAAAAATTCAAGGGCGAGTCAAATAGCTCAGCAGATGAAAGTGCCTGTAAGCATGCGCAGGGTCTGGGAATTCAATCCCCAGGCCTGCTGTGCCAGCCCCGCCCCCAGGGCACACTGAGATGGAGATTGAGATTGAGCATGGTGGCGCAGGCCTGTAATCCCAGCTTTTGGAAGGCTGTAAAAAACAGGACCAGTATGAGTCCAATCTAGTAGTGAGACCCTGAAACCCTGTAGACCCTTCCCTAAAATACAAAAATTTTAAAAAAATTCAAAGCAAATGTGGTGATGCACATTTGTAATCTTAGCCCTTGGGCAAGAGGATTACAGTGAGTTCAAGGCCGGCTTAAGGCACATAATAAGTTCAAGACCAGCCTGAACTACACAGTAAGGCACTGTCTCAAAACAAACAAACCACAAACAAACAAAACAATTCACTATTAGGAATTGTATTGTACTGTATATCATGTAATAATATGAAATGTAAATTAACAGAACTTTCCAGAAATCCATTTGGTATCACATACTGAAAAAGTTAAACCCCTGGCCCCAGTGGGTCTAACTGCAGCAATGTAGCCTGAAAAAAAAAATGTGGGCAAAGTTTTACTGGCAGGAATGTTACAGGGTTACTCATTATAGGAACACAGTGGAAAGTGCTGAATACCAACAAGAAAGGGTGGCTAGTTAAGTTATGACACATCCCATTTACTACCTCTGGCTGAGGCTGTGCATCACAGACCCGTAGTACCTCTGCACATCCTTGCCAGGTGAGCCAGACTGCAGGGCATGACCACCTTTCAAGACGTAGCTAGTGGTCAGAACCTGGGCAAAAAGACCCCACGTGATCGGAGGAGGCCTGACTTGTCTACTCCCAGAGGTGACACTGCCCTCGGCCCTGGGTTGCTCAACTACAGATCAACCAATCCAGTGGCCACTGTCTGAGCCCAGCATGCCCCCAACAAGACTTGGGATCAGGAAGTCAGCAACCCAGGCTGATGTTCCTGCTACTTGCTGTGTTCTGAGCACTGACTGAGCTGATCCCTTATCTGTGGCTGGCATCTGTGCAGCTATGGCAAACTAGCTGCTTGCTGGTGTCGCCCTCTTCTCTGGAGACTTGCTCTGCCTTGATAAACTCCTTGAGGGAGAGACATCACCAAAAATAATGTTTATATGAATTTTAGCGGCAGAGAAAAACACATTTTTAAAGAGCAAATTACAAAGTATTCCACATCACACATTTTCCAGAAAGGAATTAAGACAGGTGACACAGAAGAATACACATGGAAGAAACACTGAAAGACAACGGCACCGAATATTAAAGGAGATGGTTTCAGAACCATACACACTCTCCTCTTTACTTCTGCATATGTTTAAAATTTTCCACCATAATAATTTTGTCAAGCTTTGCCCAAGTGCCACGTAAGAAGACACAGTCCTGCCATCCCAGCATACAGCCTGCAGTGGCTTGTCTCCAGACCATCGTGAACATTCTGGATGAGAAAGACACCCGGAAGACCCTGAGCAAGTGACTCAGCCTCACTCTTCTGAGGCCTCCTGTTCCTGGTGACCTGTCCCAGAATCCAGCCTTTCCTTGGTCCAAGGAAGTGGACAGCTCTCCCGGCCACTTCCCCTCGACCATGCACACCTGGGCTCTTGGCTGGCACCTGTTCAGGAGCTATCTACCAACAATGCAGCATAAGAGGACAGCATCTCTTCAAAGGAACCAAACAGAACTGCACAAAGACACTCAGGGAAGCTATAGTAGATGGGTTGTTAAATTGGTAACTACAGTATAATAAAGAATTTTTAAAAATTCAAGTTGGTTATTTGTTGCCTATTTGATCTATTGAGCCTCTTCACAAAAAACTCTGAAAATTAAAATCCTCTAAAGGGAATACTGAGTGGTCCAAAATACTGCAGCTGCAGAAGGGCACTCACCACTCAGCTATCCCTTGTGACAGTCACAGACCTACAAATGGCCCCACAGCACTCTCCACAACTGGCACTGGAAATCCTGGGACTATCTCTGACCCAGCCAACCAGAGCCCAAATGAACTGCAGCATGACTTCGAAGAGAGAAGGCTGAGGCTCGAAGAGGAGGTCTGCTACATCGGCAGCTCCCAAATTTAGAAGCCTTAAAGATGTGTATCTGTGTACAGTGGCATCTCAGTATTTGTCATTAATTGGTTCCAATTAATGACAGGGTTAACTGGTAGTGAGACGGGCGGCAGGTGAGCACCCAGACTGAGGACCAAACAAACTGCTGTGGCTGGGAAGGTGACGAGTCACGAGGCAATTAGCTTGTGTATCAAGTCCCAAAAATGATGAGCGCTGGGACAAAACTTTCTTGTGAAAATGTGTTAAGCATAAAATCTAATGAGTGTCGAAGTCCAGTCCCAAGGCCCGACTGCACACATAGCACGCAGGCCTGCACATTTGGTAACAGATCCTGGCTCATTAGATATGACCAGAGTAGAAGAACAGAAGAAAGACTGCATATGGGGGGCACACCTGTAACCCCAGTGCTTGAGAGGCTGAAAACAGGAGGATCACTAGGAGTCCAATCCGTGTAGTAAGACCCTGTAGACCCTGTAGCAAATACAGAAAAAAAGAAAAACAGAATAACATGCTTTTGAAAAAAACTTACCCAAGTGATCCTGAAGACTAGTAAAGTGTGGGAACTACAATTTCAACCCAAATTTATCGAGCTATGTGTGTGGTGTCAGATGCCTATAATCCCAGCACTCTAGGAAGATGAGGCAGGAGGATTCCTGTGAGGTCAAGACCAACCTGGGCTACACTGAGTTCAGCATATGCCTGCACTATAGAGTAAGACTGTGTCTTAAAGAATAAAGAAAGAAACAAAACAAGCAAGCAAGCAGAAATTTTTCTGCATGTATACAAGCATGAGCTGCTAAAAGTATATTTCTTCACAGGGCCAGGGAAATAGCTCAGCGGCACAATGTCTCTGCCTGGCAAGTACAAGATCCTGAGTTTGAGTTCCAGGACCCCCCAAAAATATATATATATAGTTCCCCATAAATGGGATTTTTTGAGCAGCCTGTCTTTTTCACTTGGCGTCTTATAGTCATCCTCACAGCCACCCTTTTAAAAAGCTCACCTAATCTTCTATAACATAAATCTGTAGCGCACAGTGAACCATCCTCACTGATCAACTTGAGCACGCTCCTTCCCGTTTCCACCTCAAGGTGGGAGTAAACATCCTGCTCACACAACCCACAATGTGGGGGTGGGGGAAGCTTGCCAGCTGTTCCTCAGACAAAAGCTTACTATCAAGAGCATATAAAGAACTCAAAAAAATCCGATCTCTCAAATTTAAAGACCCAATCAAAAACTGGGCATCAGCGATGAACACATACTTCTTAGATGAAGAAATACAAATAGCAAATAGATACATGAAAAAATATTCGGTATCACTGATTGTTTGAGAGATGCAAATTAAACTAAAACATTGAGATTTCATCTCACCCCAGAAAGAATGGCTATTATCAAGAAGTCATGCTGGAGGGGCTATGAGGAAAAAAAAATTATACTCCCATAATTAATGGGAGTATAGACTGGTCCAACCACTGTGGAAATCAGTGTGCAGATTTCTCAAAAAACTAGGATTAGAGGTCCCATTTGACCCAGGTATTGACCTTCTGGTTACCTTCCCAGAAGAATTAAACAGAGCTGAGGGTGAACCTGCACCACAGAGTAAGACCCAGTCTGAAACAACAAACAAAGGCAAACACGCAGGTAAGCAGAAATTTGTCTGCATGTGGTACATCACACCATAGTGATACATGGTACCCCTGTTTATAGCAGCACAATTTGAAATAGCTTGATCTTGGAAACAACAGAAATGTCCATCAGTGGAGGAATGGATAAAAAAAGATGTGGTCTTTTTATACAGTGGAGTACTACTCAGCCATAAAGAAGGATGAACTGGAGACTTTCATAGGTAAATGGTTGCAATTCGAGACCACACTCACAAGCGAAATAAACCAGATGCAAATGTGGAAGTATTACATTGTCTCCCAGTGTGAAAAGTTAAAAGAGCACATAAGAACCAAATTGTAAAATAGATGTTAAATGGTAAGAAACTTCAAAAGGAAAGAGAAGGGCCAGCCAAATAGCTCAGTGGATTAAAGCACCTGCTTGAGGGCGCAGGGGCCTGCCATGCCAGCCTCACCCCCGTGGCTTGCTGAGCAACTGAGACTGGCTGTGCTGGCGGGGGCCTGTAATCCCAGCTCTTTTTTTTTTTTTTTTTTTTTGGTGGAACTGGGTATTGAATTCAGGCCCTTGCATTTGCCAGGCAACCACTTATTCTACTGAGCTATCTCCCTGGCCCAATGCCAGCTCTTGAGAAGCTGTAAACAGGCAGATTACTATGAATCTGATCTAGTAGTAATACCTTGAACACCCTGTAGACTCTTCCCTAAAATACAAAAAAAAACAGGAAAGAGAAACTGGGATGAGGAATTAGAAAAAAAGAAGGAAGAGAAAAGCAAAAGCAAAAAAAAAAAAAAAAATATATATATATATATATACACACACACACAACAGATAGTTAAAATAGTTATATTGCTAATTTCTCAGTTCATTGAAAAGATAGGTCTGCACTAATATTGTTTGGACAATTTAATGCTGCTACTTTATATTCTGAGCAACTAACTTAAAGAATATACATTGCATTAATCCTTATTCCCCTCCTACCCTATTGTTTTGGAATTCTGTGTGTTTGTTTGTTTCTTTTCTTTCTTTTTTAACAGAAAACATCTTTAAAAAACAATATCCTGCTCCCGTATCTCGCACACACAAGCCCCTCTGGCCTTCCGCTAGAAACTTGTGTTCTCCAAGGGTAATGAGTTTCCCTAGGGGCTTTGCTAGCTCTGCTCCAAACAGGTGATGTGTGACTTATTTTTATGCAGAATCCAATGATCTTGAGGATATGAAAATATAGTCAAGTAACCTCACACAATCTGTTAAAGCCTCTTTATAAATCATGTGATTTTTAACTGTGCTTCTCTCTGTAATGAGATGCTAGCATAAAGTTGTTACTTAGGAAATTTCCATTAAGTAGAAGTTTAAATTCCTCCTAGTAGGGTACTAAATATACACACATTTATCTGTTTAAGAAATGGGAGATTAAAAAAAAAATAAAGCAGAAAAAGGAAAGAACAGTAGTATTTAGCCAGAAATTTACTTTCTGTCCTTTAAATCTATTCAGGGAAGAAATTAAACCAACAGAGCCCTTCACACAGCCCAGTAAAATAACCGTATCAGCCTGCTTCCTGAACAAGAGGCGTCCTGCATGTGACAGGCAGGGGTGTCTGGGGACAGTATCTCCAAGAAAGGTCTTGCCAATAGCTCCTTCCAAGCAATGAGCTACTTTTTCCTATCAAAAGTCATTGTTGAGGCATGTTTCCACAACTGAAAACAGGAAAAAGTACCTTACTCTCAGAGAGAGCACAAAAACATAAAGACTGGGCAGCAACAGCATAACACTCTGACCCAAGAAATTCTCTGACCTAGTGGTCTAGCAACAAATAGAGCTGCCAATTGGAGAACACAGGCTTCGGCTTGCTTCTGCACACAGCTTCCCTCCCCTTGAGTTAGGAAGGCTCTTCTAAGGTTAGAGAAAGCCCATAGCAACACTGGCATACTTAGAACCCACGCAGCACACTTCCTTCAGATGAAATAGACCTGCAGAGAGAATTGAACTGCTCGTCCAAACCAGAAAGTTCCAGGGACGACTGATAAAGATACCCACACATGAATCCCTGAAGCCTGTGAGCACATGAAGGCAGCAAACAAAACTAAAACTGCTAGTCACCAGACCTTGAAGGAGTTAGATCATCCTCCAACATCCAGGCGGGTGCAGGAGTCCTTCCAAGGGAAAAGTGTGGCAGGAGGGTCCATGACGCAGCCCCTCCGCCAGCCTGTGTGGCTCTGGAGTGGAGGAAGGGTCTGAGAAAGGGTCTGAGTGCGATTGAAGAGGTGGTGGCCTCTAGAAGGTGAAAAAGCCAGAAAGCAGATGGTCCCCGAGGGACGCCCGAAGAAACGCAGCCCTGCTGATAACCTTGGTTTTATCCCAGTGAGACCCCATTCCAGACTTCTGATCTCCAGATCTGCGCAACAATAACAGCTGCTCTTTTAAGCTGCTAAATTTGTGACACCTTGTTACTGCCCGCAGTAACTAACTTACAATGTAGCCCTTGTTTTGTCTCTCTACCACTTGCTGAGGGTCCACAAAAGGGTCTGGGATGCTGAGGAAACAAAACCCTAGCCAGGAGGCAAACCAGCTGAGCTCCCTGAAGCACCATAGACCCAGAGGCCTTCCTGGTGCACCCATAACGCTCCCAGGAAGTTCTGGCTCCTCCTGGGGTGGACCAGGGCTCAAAATGGAAGCCCACTGCAGTGACTCTACAAACAATCTTCCTATCTTTTCAGAATTTCGTTTCCTCCATGCTTTTTTACTATTGTCTAGACAAAGGGTAACCAAGATTTCACTGTCAAAGATACACAACAAGGGCTGGGGAGATGGCTCAGTGGAATAAGCACTTCCCTGGCAAGCGCAAGGGCCTGAGTTCAATCCAAATAAATAAATAAACAAACAAACAAACAAATAAATAAATAAGACTATTTTCTCCCATAGCCCTTTAAAAAAAACACAAAGATACACAACAGGTGGAGTGGAGAGGATTAATAGAAAAGTTGAAGAAAAGACATGGTCCCAGGTACTCAAGAAGCTGAGCCAGGATGATCACAAGTTGGAGGCCAGTGTCAACTCAGCGAGACATTGTCTCAAAATCAAAAGTTTGGGAAGGGCTAGGAATGTAACTCAGCACTCCTTACGTTCAATCCCCAGTACCAAAAAAAAAAAAAAAAAAAAAAAAAAATTAACGGTTATATATCAGGGACACAACATCTGCTATGGAGCTGCAGAGTTGCAGTCCTAGTTTGGGACCCTTTCTGACACACCCTGTAGCTGTGTCCTAATGAGATCACTCTCAAGAACCTGCCTCTCCTCTGGACAGAGACAAGCTCTCAGTCTTGGCTTCAGCTAAGCAGATTCTGAGGACCTCATCACTGCCAGGGTTCTGCCCCACCCCAAATGTGGGCTTCTCCTGTATGTAGTCAGGAGAGATGGAAAGCCTGGGAGTGCCACGAAAAGGACACACTTGGAACACTTGTAAGGGGCAGGGCACCAGTGCTGACCTTTACCCCATCACCTGAATCTGGCCAATTTGAGTTGCCCAATGACAAAACTTGCTCTGGCTTGAGATCTGGTAAACCGACCTGTTTACCAGAGGCAATATAAGGATACGGGATTCCCAAATAACTTTGACGCAAGAAACCATCTTTACTGTGATCCCACAAACTCTTCAAACCTCAGCCCAAAGATCAGGAATATCTTTCATTGTAAACCATGCAACTCCAAGTATAACCAAAAACTAGGCAAAAAACATCAGGACATCAAACACTGTAACCAGTTCCAGAAGAAAGACTGCGCTTAGAACTCATATGCACATTCTATTCACATACATACAAAAGCACATAAAGTAAAGTACATGAGCAAAAGAGGAGAGGTGGGAGGCAGCAACCACCAAGGACAAGCAAGCAGCGGAGAGGTGCAGGCCCTGTGCCTGAGAAATCTAGGTCCAGTGCCAGCTCTGCCACTCTGCAGAACAACCATCCTGCAGTGTCGGTTTCCTTGACTGCAAAATGGGCACCGTATTTGTTTGTAGTACAAGGAAAATGGTGAGGATTAAGGTAAAACTAGGGAAGAATGATGGACAGTGAATTCCATGCACCACAGGCAGTTTACTACCACTGTTGAAGCAAGTCCAGAGCATTCTCGCCTCAAAAAGCCCATCTCACCCAGAACACAGTGAAACCTGGAAGGCTCCAGCTTAACAGCACTTGTTTCTTCACCAAATACTATTTGTCATATAGTCTTGAAATTCTCCGTTTACAGCTCTCCTATACCCGTGAGTATCATGAAAACATGTCCTGTATTTTGAAATTTCTTATAACAAAGGTCGGACCTAAAGACTAATTTTAAAAGACTGAATAGATGGACAAGTGAATGGGTAGACAAACTCCTGAATGCCTAGATGTGCCAAGTGGATGGTGACAAAAATGAGGATGACACTGGGGCACCCTGCTGGGGTCTCTGGAGCAAGAGGGACATGAGCACCCCTTGGGTGGGCTGACTTTAGATGACAATGGGACACCCAGAGGCAAATGTCCAGGAAGCTACTGCAAAGGGTGAGAACAAAGCTAGAAACTAAAAGCATTCTCTTAATTCCAATTATTAGGGCACTTGGAAATTATATTTCAGGGAATTAGAGAACCCAAGAGAAAGTAATTTAAGCTGAACAGATCCCAAAAACACATATAGGCTGCAGCTGCTGTGTACAGAAGTCCAAACAGACAAAAGGAAACCTGAGCCTTCTACTGGCAGTTCACAGCATGAGCACCTGAGTTCAACACCGGTTTAAAATAATTTTCAAAATGTTTTTTTTGCTGTTGGTGCTTTTTTTGGGACAGGTCTCACTGTGTTGTTCAGGCTGGTCTTGAACTTGCTGAATAGCACTGGCTGGCCTTGAACTCACAGTGATCCTCCTGCCTATGCTCCTAAATGCTGAGACTACAGTTCTGCACCACCACACCCAGCATGTGTATTTTTAAATGAGGTCATAAACTGTCCCAAATTATGAATAATCTCCAGTGTGCAGTGCCTCCCAGCCACTGTCTCTCCATACCCCATTACAGTCCGACAGCAAAATGGCTTCCCTTCCAAACCTCATCCTCTCCCCACTCCTTCAGTGGGACTGTGTCACCAGTGCGCCTGGACTTCCCAACCAGCCTGTGGCAACACCCATCACCCAGGATCCTGCCACTCATGTACTGATAATCTCCTGGCTTCCAGTCTGAAATCCAACTGTCCAAATAGGCCTTCTCAAGTAGAATTCTGTAAAACATTAGAACCACTGCAGTAATTCCAAGGCTGAAATCTAGGTTCATACTAAGACACCCTCGAACCTTTCTCCAAGTAGTCATCCAGAGACAGAAACCTGGAATCACCCGAGGTCCTGTTTCCTTCGTGTCCTTTCAATGCCATGCCTCCCAATCCCAATACTGTCAATCAAATCCTACTAATTTCCTGTCCTTTACTGTATTTACTCTCTCCTTCCACTCCTATTGTCCCAATTCAGGCTGTCACCATCTGTCTCACCTGAAAGGTTATGGAAGTTCCTGAGGAGACTCTGCACTGTCAATATGAACCATACTAAGTCAAAGAATCTTTCTAAAATGCAAAATATTAAACCTCCATAGGAGTTTAAGCCTGTCTTGGTGGCTCAAAGAATAAGTAAGTCCTTAGCAACAACCCACCCTGAAGCTCCCTGTGGCTCTGGCCCTTCTACTCGTACCACTGGCTGGTAAACAGAACTACTCGCAACTTGCTCACAAGGGGCCATGTTACTTCATGCCACCTCCTCACCTCTGTTGATTGTCTCTGCTGAAATGTACTTGCTTGCTATATTTGCCTAGCTAACACTAACTATCTTGAGGATCCAGCTCAGATGCCAGCTCCTCCATGAACACACCCCTGCCAATCCAGTTCCGTGCTGATGCCACATGCAGCTGAGGCTGTTCTCTGCATGTGCTGTGGCTTTCACGTACACACCCACAGGTCTACTTGGATGCACTCTTTCATGGCTTGCTTCCACTATTCCTTCAAGGCCCAAAGCATATAGGACAAAAGGTACTGGATGGAGTGGAGTGGTTACTAATGCTGCCTAATTGAAAAGGCACTTACAGACTATTCACAGAAACAACCTGTGACATTACAACAAAGGAAAGGTTGTGCTAAATAGCCACACACCAATTCCATCACTGATGACCACATTACTAAGGACAATACAAATTGTTACAGTGTCAGAATTGGGTGTGCTTCTAAAACAGAAACCTTGAAGCCAAAAAATAAAGGTGGACCAGGCTGGCCTGATAGCTCAGTGGACTAAAGCGCCTGTTGAGGCAGGCCCCACCCCCAGGGCCACTGGACATGAATGACACTGGGCATTGTGGCACACGCCTGTAATCCCAGCACTCAGGGAGGTTGAAAACAGGAGGATCACAAATCAATCTGTGTAGTGAGACCCTGTACTAAATACAAAAAAGAAAAAAAAGGTGGACCCCAGGAACACATTTCAGTTAGGGAGTTACTACCCAACCCTTGCCACAAGCATCAATCACTGCAGAAAGCAGCCAGTATCCATCCTCCTACCACGGAAGCAGAAAGAATGATGTCACATCCTCCTGATAATGAAGAATGATAAAAATCCCCTATCCCCTACTGTTGGTCCCCTAGATTGCACTTTTTTTTTTTTTTAATGTTCAATGCAAAGAGAGAAGCAAAACAACATTACCAGCAGTTTGAGAGGATGTGGGATTCATTTTTTGAACATTTCTAAATAATTTTCCACCTACTCCAGACCTCAATTATTGCAACTGAAACTAAGCAACAGTAATTAGAGAGAGAAACGCAGAGGAGTGTGGAGATGGAGCACCCATACAGGTGTGGGCCGTCCTCCTCCTGAAGCCCACACTACAGAACTGTCATCTTGGAATGCGCAGGTGGTAGGAAAGAGCTGGGGAAGGAAAGCCCATAAGCCATGTGACTCAAGCTGAGGCCTTCCAACCACAGCAGCAATCCAGGGCCCCGCCCCCAGATATGCACACGCATGTGAGCGCACACGCATGTGAGCACACACGCCTCCTCTCTCCTCACCAAGTGACCCAGGCTGCCTACCCTCTACGTGAGAAGGCTATTTCCTGGTTCTTCTGTAGAATGTGTGTCCTGACTGTGCACATATGAAATATATTCAACACAAGGAACATTTAGATGGGAGTAAGTATGATCCATAAGACCACACAAACTGAATTTGTTTAGCATTACAACCCATACCAAGGTATGTTTAATTTACAATTTCTCCTCTAGAAGGATTTTATATTTGGCCAGAAGACAACATATGGTGGAGAGATCTTTAATTTTAGGAGAAAAATGAAGGAATGGTAAATAAATTACTATAATCAGCCAAACCTTACCTACAACCCTGGCAGCGCTGACAATTATTTTCCACATGCTTAAAATATTACAGGGAGAAAAATATTTAAATTCTTTGATTCAATAAAGGACATTAAGGGCCGGGGAGATGGCTCAGTGGAATAAGTGCTTCCCTGGCAAGCACAAGGGCCTGAGTTCAATCCCCGGTTCCACAAAAAATAAATAAATAAATAAAGGACATTAAAAAATAAGTAAATAAAAAGAAAAAAGTAAATAAAAGATATAAAACGGGTCAATCTCAGTTAAGTAAATAAACCATTACCTAATATGAAATAACCTCTTCATAATACACAAAATTTTTTTTCAACCTATCAAGAGACTTAATTACACATTTTAGTAACCATTAGTTTTTAAATTTTTTAAAAATGTTAATTCTCACTAGCAGAACATGTGTACTAACACTGTAGGTGTACCTAAATACTGGCATAGCTCAGAACTGAGTAAACTAATATAGCCCTTTTGGAAAGCAAACTGACAAACACCATGCATCAAAAATTCTAAGATGGGTAGAGGAGATAGCTCAGTAGAGTAAGTGCTTGCCTGGCAAGCATAAGGGCCTGAGTTCAATCCCCAGTTCTGGAAAAAAAAAAAATTCTAAAAGTGTTTGCACTGTCTGGCAAATCAATGTCAGCCCTAGGACCCTACCTTAAGACCACAACATGCATAACTACGGTAACCTGACCTCCCAGATTTTCTAAGAAGCCCCCTCACTTCATACAAGTGTGCCTTTTTTTCTTCCCCTGCAATAAAGGCAAATGTGAAGTACATAACTAAATTTGGTAACAACAGAAGACATCCCTATCAACAGAAATACAAAGAATATTCATTCTATTTGAGGCCAACCATGTTTGGAAAACGTCTGTATTTTTATTTCAGTTGTGGAATTAAAGACAAAAACTAAAGCTTGAGGGCTGGGGATGTGGCTCAATGGTAGAGCTCTTGCCTCACAAGCACAAGTCCCTTGGTTCAATCCCCAGTACCACAAAACAAAACCTAAAGCTTAGTACATGCTAACTCTTGCCAAAAGAACTTGGTTTAATCTGTGATTCTTCAACAATCACTGAGCTGCCTCTGTGGGGCCCCAGCTCCCCTCACCCGACAACACCACCTCCACCTGCTGCCATCCAACCTCACCTACCTTCTGAGTACGGGAGGTGTGCTCTGGTAGAGAACACCACCTTTGTTCTATCATGTGGAAGCTGATTCCTTCAAAAACCAATTCTGTCTTGTGTGGTAGAACAAGGGGAAATCTGAAGAGCTCCACATAAAGGCACTGTGAATTCCACAACTTTCCTAAGGATCCACCCTTAGAAAACTGCTTTTTCTGTCATTGTAATGCAGAACGATCACTCCTAGTATCTCTGTCATGCCCAGGTGACCCTGCCAGTTTCTACTTAACAGCCATCCTAAAAGAGGTGTAAACCACATCATCAACAGAGCCATGGACAACCTGACAGAGTACCTTCCCAAAATGCACATGCACAAAGGCTGCCACATATTATTTTAAGGGGGCTCCAAAGGTCTGCCACAAGAGGCCAAGTGTAGGCTCACTCAAGTTTGCAAGTCACCAAGAGGTAACACAAAAGCACAGAGTCTCTGAGTTTTTTTTCTTGAGGCAGGTATCAATCATATGAAATGGGAATGCTTCCACCTTTTGTGACTGAGAATGGGAAAGTTTGGGAAGTATAGGGATCTCTGTAAGTAACAGGATGCTCAAAGAAAAATAAAGAAGCCAATTATTTCAAAGTGTAGAAAGAAACTAGATTAACTAGCTGTGAGAATAATATGAATACCATTGACAGAATCAGTAACTGTACATTTTTTTTGAAGAAAAAAATTGCTTTTGAGACAGGATCTTGCTGTGTAGTTCAGGGTGGCTTTGCACTCACCATGTAGCCCAGGCTGGTCTCAAACTTCCAGTAATCCTCCTTCTTCAGCCTCTGGAACACTAGAATTACAGGTTCATGTGACCACACCCAGCTGAAGAAAAAACTTATTTTTCTGGTTCAATCTTCTCACTACCCAAACCCACAGGTCTCTAGTGTCTACTGTACTGAATAGCACGATCAGGCCTTCCCATAATTTTTTTTGGCAGAACCAGAGATTGAACTCAGGCCCTTGTGCTTGCCAGCAAAGTGCTTATTCCACTGAGCCATATCCCAGGCCACCTTCCCATAATTTTGATATAATTTCATTTTTATCTAGGTCTTTGTTCACAAACCACATCACATTACAAAATCCAGGATTTACATCTATGGCACAACTCCTCTCCATCAAAACAGAAGAAACTTCTCTCATTGTGATCAAATCCCTGAAGCTACCCAGGAAACTGGGTTAGATCTGCCCAAAGGCCTTGCTCCTTCACACTGCCTGCTCCCTGAAGCCCATGCAACTGCCCTCTACATACCACTGTGCCATTGCCAACCACCTCTGTAAAATGCACAGACCACAGGGTTAATTCCTGGGGTCCCCTGGTGCTTTACGTGCCACACTAACCATGCACCAAAACCAGGCCAGACCCAGGAATTGACCAGAGAGGGAATGGGTGGCTGGAAGTGACAAATGAAACCTAATCCTGAAAGCCCCAGGAGTATCATGCTTCAAACCTTTGCCCTGAGTATGCCCTATACACTTCGCTTAGGGCCAAAGATGGTATATTTTTATGCAACTACATTATCAGTAATTGCTCCTTGCAAATCAACTATTTATTTGCATGCCTTACCCCACTGCACTCTATCAACCAAGAAATTGAAACAGTGTTCTCTACACTTATTGAAACACGGATAACCAAACTTTAAATCAGTTACACTTTGCTTGCCTTAGATAATGAATTTGGGAGCTGAATACGAGGATCACATCAAAACAATGAAAATTACATTTTGCAGAGATATCGCCCTCCCTCCCCCCTCGCTTTCTCCCTCTTTTTCTTCTCTTGAGACACTCGTGATATTGCCCAAGCTGGTATGGAACTCCTGAGTTCAAATGATCCCCCCACCTCGGGCCTCCTTGCACAGAGGGGTCTGGGTCTGTGAGTGTATACCACCTACCTGGCCAGGCTTATCTTTGGGAGAAAACTCTTTTTTACTTGAAAATGTTTCTAAAATTGTAATAGGTTTATTATTTGCTAATTGGCCTAAATGAAATTTTATTTTAAAATGTGGTACTGAGGGTTGAACCCAGGAAGGTGAGCACCATACTATTTTAACTATTTCCTCAGTTCTCTAATTCTGAGGTGGGATCTGAATAAGCTGTCTAGGTTGGCCTCAGACTTTCCAGCTTCATGCCTCCTTCTCTAGAGTAGCTGGGATTACAGGCATGAACCTCTGTCTATACTCAGCATCAAAGCTAATTTTTGAAAGAAGCAAAACTAAGATGTAATATGTGTTTGCCTGTATGATGAATGTGGTAGATTCCAAAGACTCTCATTTTAGGCTGGGGAGTTGGCTCAGTGGAATAAGCACTTCCCTGGCAATCAAGGACCTGAGTTCAATCCCCAGTTCCGCCAAAAAAAAAAAAAAAAAAAAAAAAAAAAAAAAAAAAAAAAAAAAAAAAAAAAAAAAAAAAGAAAAAAAACA